>JAYMSV010000344.1:0-17948 GCA_036897745.1 Erodium moschatum
ATTTAAACATCCACAGTTATAGGGGCAGGCACAACTGTTTTCTTTTTAAACATATTATCAAGCACAAGGGGTTCGAGTTATTACTATCCTGGGCTATCTGTTTGTTGCGAGCAAAGACCATTTCCGTTAACTGATTAACTCTTCATTTGGGTTATTGTGTCTGAATTGTAAGCCACATTTACGACATGCATGACATGTTTTGCCATATTTGACGATTCAATGAAGCCGACTACTGCTTTATTAGAAATAGCTTATTGGGATTTCATTAATCAAACTTTTATGCTTCGTAGTTCCCTTAATGAGAAACTATTTTTTTTTTTAAATTCCATTGCAGGCTCAATGGACTTGTAGATCATTTCAAGATGGCTCTGGATTGCTTTTTTGCAGTGTGGTTTGTTGTGGGCAATGTGTGGATTTTTGGAGGCCATTCTTCTCCTGATGATGCCCCTAAATTGTACAGGTATCAGTAGTGAAATGCATGGCTCTATTTGTTTAATGAGGGGTACACCGTACACCTTAGCTGGGTCATCAACTATTTCTTTGCTCCATTTCAGGCTGTGTATAGTGTTCCTTACTTTTAGCTGTATTGGGTATGCAATGCCATTCATACTATGCGCTACTATTTGTTGCTGCTTGCCTTGCATAATTTCTGTCCTTGGCATCCGTGAGGATCTCTCCCAGACTAGGGGAGCCTCCACAGAAGCCATTGGTGCACTCCCGACCTATAAGTTCAAGCTGACTGAACATGGTAGTGAAGATCATCAGGAGGCAGCAATGGGAGAAGATGGAATCTTAGCCGCAGGAACAGAAAAGGAGCGTTCAATATCTGGAGAAGATGCCGTAAGTTTAATCCAAGGGTTAATTGCAAATAGCTGTTGCTTACTGTACGCCTATCACACATAACTATCTCCAACTTTAAACTTGTACACCCAGCTACCTATTCTTTCAAAAAATTGCACACAGCTCTTTTTTTCCAGGAAATGATGAAAATGCCCTTGACCCTAATCCCAAAAGGACTTCATTACTACCAAAAACATTTTGATTAGATGTAGAATATGGTTTGAGTAGATGTAAAAAGTCTTCTTAGAAGATAAAACTATTTAAAAAGACGAGAAAAAATGATATTTTTGAGATTATCGTCAAGGGAATTTTCGTCATTTCTTGGTGAAAAAGAGTTGTGTGATTTTTTTAAAAATAGAGGTAGCTGGATGTAAATGTTTACAGTTGAGGACAGTTAAGTGAAAAAGACGTATAGCATGCCATATATATCTGCAATAATACCCTTAATATAACGTCCGCATGACAAATATAAGGGTTTAGGAACTGGTCAGGGTAGTTCTAACGAAAAATTAGGAATATTGAATAAGTTGCCATTTAATACAATCTTGGGAAAAATATACATCTGATCTGTACTGACTCCACCTATGCGTTAACTCCTTTCTCCATGAACATGGTGCAGGTCTGTTGTATATGCTTAGCTAAGTATGCAGATGGTGATGAATTGAGGGAACTACCTTGCATCCATGTCTTTCATGTAGAATGTGTGGATAAATGGTTAAAGATAAATGCATCGTGCCCTCTATGCAAGTATGAGGTTGGTGAGAGCGATGATACCGCACCATTTACCAGAGACTCAAATCTGCCATGAAGCTAAGAAGATGAACATTGGGTTTACATAAAGCAGGCGTCCAAACTGTGTTATTTATTTCATGTTATGATGCCACCTTCAAGCAAGTATTAAGGATAAATCTCGCCTACAGAATCTATGATACTCAACTGTGAGAAAGATTAATTCTTCTTCAAAAGCGTTCTTGGCATAGAAGTTTCAAGATAGGCCTCATAAATTGTTGTACAGGTTGAGATAATCTATTGCACATTCAATAAAGTTCATTCCCATTGTAGTTTTATTAAATGAACAAGTATTTGATCAAAATGAAAACTTTATCATCGCACAAAATTGTCAGTGGATTCGATAATTCAGACTTCACTGATAAAGCATACGACTGTGCAAGCATGATTTCATCACCTTCACGTCCCTGTAACGGTCACTACTGAAATAAAATTTCAAACAAGGGCCACAGCAAAGACAGTAACAATAATAATAAAAAAAAACATGTAAAATATATGAATTTAGTACCAAAATTTCTCACATAGTATGGTGTTCAAAACCAAATGGAATAAAAGAGTACATTGGAAATCAGCTCTAACGAGGACCATTACTATGGGTAAAAAAGATAACAAACATGTCAAGCTCCTGATCTAAAGAGTAGCCTAAGACGCAAACCGGTAGAGCAAATAAAAGAACTCAATCCTAAACAACGTATATGTGAATTATACACATTTTCAAAAGGAATGGATCTCACTATCAAGCTCAGCTGGGTACTCTTTTCAGAGCTGACTGGATTCCTCCAGTACATTTCACTTCAGAGCCATTTCTTGATCTTTAAAATCTCCACTCATTGAACATACACAAATACATCGAGATTTCAGACAACAAGGTCCTTAAACGAGGCTTCTAGCTTCCCATTTGCTGATGATGCACTATGATCACTGACCGGATGGTTCAATACCCCATTTTCAGTGTTCTTGATTACCTGGTTATACACCGAGTTGGGAATAGCTGAGCTTCTGCATCCTTCAAAGTATGTTGAGTGAGGGAAGTACTCAGCACAACGAACCTTCCATCCTTCAAAAGATGAGGATGAGATTAATATAAGTAGAAAGTTCACATCTGGTAACAAATTCGGCACCTGACAAGCATGCACAGTAATGACTTACTTAATGCAGCATCAGTATCATTAAGAACGGTTCCTAAGAGTTTGTGAACAACAATACAGTCTTTCAGTTTCCATTCCTTCACAGGCCCGAGTGCTCCATTTCTGATAAAATAAAATAAAATGAAAATCTCAGTTCTCAGTTAGTTTTGTGTCTGATAGAAAATAGAAGTTTGTATATCAGAGGCATTACTCAGGCACCAACTTGTTGGTTGAGTCCTCAATTAATTTCACAGCCTCAAGTTTCTTGTCAGATTGTAGGATGTATACCATTTCTGCAGCAGCAGCTCTATGCATCAAGGAGTCTGAAGATAAACAAAAAAAACAAGAGGATTGTAAATAACGTGTTGACAAATATATACATACAAACAATGATGTAAAGTTGACAGTCACCAGCATGTTTCTCAAGGAAAAGAGCATTTGCCTCTACCAAAGATTTTCCTTGCAATTGACTGAAAAAAAGATGAAAATTAGAATGTGATACAAAAATAAAACAGAAAGTGATGCATCAGTAATAGCAAGAATAGAACCTGATTGTTGGACGCTCAGCTTGTAAGACATTCCAAATGAGCTTCTCGGCATCAGTCACTGGTGAAGGCATTGAATCTACCTTGTGGAAGAACCTAATCTGCAGTATAGGAAGTGCATTATAAGCAGGTGTAAAGTTGGTTTTGTCAAGCGCCGTGTGAGTAAATTGATTCAAGAACAACCAAAATTACATACCAAGCAGGAATGTGAATCTGGGTTTTCAGCATCCAACCTTAGTAGCTGCTTCACAGCCTACAAAAGAGTTAAGAATACATAAAAGTACAGTAAGGTTAAGACTAAAAGTATGTGTCTACAAATCCAGTTTGAGGTACTGCTCTGATGCTTTAGACTGCAAATGATATGACAGAAAAAGAACCAAAAAGAAAAGGCTTCCGAAAAGAACTATGAATACCTGGAAGGCAAGCAAGATCTTTTGCTTTCTCATATTTACTTCAAATGAAAGCAAGTGTGTCTCCAATGAATTAGGCGAGCTTTTCAGAAGTAGCTTTAAGTACTTTGTAGCTTCCAACATTGGATCCTCAACCTAGATTAGTATATGAGTAGATGTTATTTACAACAGGAAGAAATCTGATACTTGAAAATTAGAATGGAAGGATAGATGAAAAGAACCTGCAACAACTTTTCCCCATGTGGATCTGGATCAACGGCTTTTACAGGCCTTTTCCCAGATTTAGAGACACCAGTGGAACTTGTATCTTCGTTCTTCACCTCTGTCTCCTGTAAAATTGGTTAGATAAGAAACAAAGAATCTGTAATCATTCATCAGAAGCTACAGAAACAATGTTTTACTTTCTTAGCTCGAGCTTCAGCCTTCCTCTGTTTTTGTCTCAGTTTCTTCTTCTGGGAAGGAAGCAACTTAGACATTTCATCATTTTCTTCTTCAGTTGACTTCACAGGAGAATCATATAACCTTATATAGCATCTGTAAATGAAAATGTAAAGACCACAAACATCAAAACATGATGAGATTTGAGGAGCTTTTGAAGATTAAGTCTGCAACTGACCTGATAGTTCCAGCAGCAGCCTTGTGGAAGTATACATGTGAATGCAATCGATCTTGGAACTTAAGCATTGCCACATAAGCACGCAGAGTCATTTTTCTTAGGCAATATGAATGAAAATCAAATTGGTCCTCTGTTATATCAGTGTAGTGCTTCTCTACAGCTAGATATTTCTTCAAAGCTCGTCCCAGATCACCTTGGCGGAAATAACTTTCACCAGAAGCAAGTTCATACCTTCAGAAAAAAATGAAAATGAAGACATTCAGCAGTGTAAGTAGCCAAAAGCTAAATTCTGAAAAACAAGAAATGAATGAGAAAAAAAACATAGATACAGACCACATGCACTGCATGTCATGAAGATTGTTGTGTGGATCTCCATCTTTTGTAAACAGCACAGCAGTTTTCTCAGCTATGGTTACCTTTGAGAAAGGGATAAACAGAAGGTTTCATATTACACTATTAATATAAGTAAAAGATAAACAAGCACAAACCAGCTAAACTATGAGAAATGCAGCTTTAAACCTGATCAGCTTGAAGCATACGCTTAACACAATCACTATTTATGTATCGATCTGCAAGATCCATGCACCTGGCTTCATCTGCTAATGCTGCTGCAGCTGCAAAATCACCTGCATGCTTCAATATTCGGCTCTGTAACCAAAAGAGTGAAACTGTATTAGATATAAAAGAACTAGATGCTACAAGTTATGAGCTTGATATTGATAACATTTTTATCAACAAATCAAAGCCTGGAAGATGAATCAGATGGTAATTATTGAACACAAGCTATACAACAAACCTTGACTGAGTATAAATCAATAACGGTAGGAGTGTGCTCTATAGCTTCATCAATTTTGGATAGAGCCTTATCATATTGGCCTCTTCTGTCATAGTGCTGCATCAGTACAAAATTTTAAGCAAGATGAGAGACAGAGAGAGAATGGGAGAGCAATGTAATATATCCAAGAAATGAGTGAGCAAAATTAGGAGATCCAACCTGAGATAATAAAAACAAAGTCCACATAAGAGTTGAAGGCACCTCTTTTTCTGCCCTGCACTCAGGATTAGGGGCAAATCAAAAGGGAGTCAACCCAACAACATAAAAATGTAATACCAATTTCCAAAGAATTATCATAATCAGTACAAGTTGACCGAAGAAGCTAAATGCAATGACATCATATTTCCTTTGACAAATGCATAAAGCGGTCCATGCCATAAAAAGAATGATGACCAACAGAGATTTTATACTCGTATACAAGTTAATATGCAGAGGAGAAGCATATTAATTTATAGGAACCTGGAATCAAAAGTGAAACTATTTGATATTGCATACTTAGAGAAGATACAACAATATCAAAAGGGAAATATATAAAAATAAAAACAATACTCAACACTTTGACAATGGTGCTTATAAAAAAAATGAAACTTAGAAAACCAAGAAACTAGGGTGGTCCTATTTTCAGTTTACTGAAATTACATGTGTGGAAACTTGGAGTATTCTGTCATTTTGTTTATCACTCTGAGACACAATTACTTAGGTTTTTTACATACAGCATAGAGAGGCAAGTGAATTCACCTCCCAGGATATGCTCCAGTTACCCTAATTGACTCCTCCAGCTCAAGAATAAGTTGCTCTAGAATAGTTGCCTGTATAAGAGTCAAAAAAAGGAAAGAAGTTTTAAATGCAATAAACTAAGGGAATCGCCACCTCAGATAGAAATTTATCGTATAGTTCATGAAGATGACAAACTAACCTTTCCAGGCTGATTATATAAAGGAGAAAGATCCGAAAATAAAGAAGGAACACCCTGCACACGCCAATAAAAATTGTTAGATGTTGAAACAAGACAAATCAGCCAAGGTTGGAGGGGAACAAATAATACCTTGGTCAGAAGAGGCCGGATATAATTATCTGCTGCTTCCCGGAACTTTTCACCTTGGAGAAAATCAAGGGGTATTCTCTGATAATATAATATATTAAAATCCAACATCCAATAAAATCTTAGAAAAAAACACATAATGCAGTAGAAAAATTTAATACTGATAAAAATAACAACTCTAACCAAACAGAAAGGATGATCAAGGCAATGTCAACTAAGCAATAAACATCAAACAACGTAAGAAAAACAGAATAAATATCTTATCGAGCCAACGATCCTTTTGAAAACCAAAGTAGCATATGAAGAATAATGAAAAAGCACCCAATATCTAAGAAGAATATGAAGAATAATGAAAAAGCACCCAATATCTAAGAAGAATTATTTAGACACAAAACCATGTATTTGGTGTCACAGTTTTAGTTAGCCTTTTAAGTTGATGGGAACTGACCTTGACAGCAGCTGACCGACTGTATTGCTGCCCAAGTGATTTGTACAATGCGTCTAACTGATCAATTTCTTCAGGAGAATATTCACCATTTTCCGAGTACAGCCCAAGACATTTTTGAAGCCCATTGTAATAACTGAGAAAAAAAAAAGAAAGTAATGTTAGTTCACCAGTTGCAAATCAAACAGAGGCAGACTGGATTTTCCTTACAATCCTATGCCAAAATGATGCTTTACTAATTATTGCAGTAGATGAAGCATGATCTTAGGTTTCTTCTATTTTTTGCCCATTGTTCTTTGGGTACTTACATCCACCTATTTGATGTATTTTTACAGGAAAATCTATATATCAACTAATTAGTGAGAAATTACCTGTAATTGTCAGGGCTCATAGAAAGTAATATCCTGTATAACTTAGCACCTTCTTCTAGGCGACCACTCTTAACCAAGAGCGCAACTTGTTGTTCTTTGAAAGATAATTTATCAACCTACAAATAGGTGAATAAGAAAGCTGTCAGCACCAGAGACTTGTTATTCTCAGAAGTTCTGAATGGAAGTCCAAAAATTATGTGTAATGCACTAACAAATTTGAACTCTTTCTTCTGAAGTTCGTCAAGTGCCTTCTCAAGAAAGCCACATTCCTCCATCACAGAAATCTGGACATATTGAATTTAAGAATATGACAGTTAGAAAAAATTCAAAATAACAACTAATAAACTAATTTTAAGCTCATGTTCATATACACAAATACCACATGGCTTGAGTATGTAAAACCAAGTCTATAAGATTACCCTGAACATAATAAAAGAGTGCATGAATTGTTTCAAAATAGTATCTTTTTTCAGTGATAACAAAACTCTCCTAGA
Source organism: Erodium moschatum (assembly GCA_036897745.1). Taxonomy (NCBI): domain Eukaryota; kingdom Viridiplantae; phylum Streptophyta; class Magnoliopsida; order Geraniales; family Geraniaceae; genus Erodium; species Erodium moschatum. The sequence continues at coordinate 7,515 of JAYMSV010000344.1, forward strand.
CTTCGCCGAACACATCAATGAACTAGATAGCTGGATCAGAACCGTATATTTTATACAAAATGACATGAACACTGTTAGGATAAGAACTATAATGTTTAATATATGTTGCCGCAACTACTGCCTCAGTTCTGCAATAACTGCCTTGTTGATTTTTTTTTTTTGCAAACATTCAGGAAGATTAGTGGAGATTGGTAAACCCCTTGTAAAGTTATCACAGCCAACTCACCAGTGTTTTAACTAATTGATTTAAAGGATATTGGTAAACCCCTTGTAAAGTTATCACAGCCAACTCACCAGTGTTTTAACTAATTGATTTAAAGGATGGCAGGAAATTATTGGAAACACTATTTGAAGTAGAGAAGAATCTTAATGAGCAAGAAAGTATATGTATTTTTTTACAGACTATACCTTGTATAAAAGCATTTCACCGTGCTCACACCGCTCAGTGTCTGGAGGAGAGTCATCTTCTAGCGTCCCCTCATATGCTTCCAGGATATCAATTGCTTTTGAACCACTAGCAAGTAATCAAATAATTTAGCATACCAAAATAATCGACACAATCTATTCAAATAAGCATCGATTATTACTTTGAATTTAAATGATGAGCAACAGCAAAGCCAATCCAGTTCATGCGATGATTTGGTTTCAGAGTAAGAAGCTGTTGGCGTGTTTCAACAAAACCAGCCAAATCACGCATTTGTGCCTATAAAAATAATGATTAATATCTCCGTCAGTCCAATATACACACCGCAGAATATAGATAAAGAAAAACAAACATAAAAGACCAATGCATATGTATGCTGGATAACACAAAGACAACAATTTCAAGTTTCATCATAGGAATTTATGTATGAGCTTTAGCTTATTATTCTTTTTCTATTACACCAACTCAGCCATCTTGGATGGATCGTACGAAAAAACTTACTGCTATCACACCTTCAGATCCCAATGAGGCCAATCCAGGTTTCACTTTTACAAAGACTTGTATGTTCTCACAAAATGAGAATTCCATGGTGTCCTTTATCATCTACTAGAAGTTTTATTCCCTGAAGTCCCCAAGATAAAATTCACAGACGCATTCCAACCACAATCTGAAGGCATGAACTATAAAAAAATCCTGCCAAATATTGTTGATGTATAAAGTCCCACATGGAATAAAAACAGACAATAGAGGTATATATAAAATGAAGTCAACCCCATATATTAAGGTTGACCTTATAATTATGGAGCCCGACCCGGCATAAGTAGTTTGATTTAAAATTCTGCATGATATTAGAGAATAGTTGTTTTGGGCATGTGGGAATTTGGGCAGTTTGTTGCCTTCCCCTATAGTTTCTGTTCCATATGAAAATGTGTTTCATGCTACGACCCATGTGTAGAAGTCCAATCCTACATGTGAGGGTAGCATTGAAACATAAAGTCTCACGTCGAAGAAAAGTGGAATAAATGTGGTACATATAAGAGAAGAGTAAAACCCAACTACCTTTTAGCTGTGGAGTCTAACCCAACATATGGAACCCTATTTTAAAAACTCTACGCCTATGATCAAGGGAAGCCTTTTGTATTGGTCATAATATCTCAAACTACAGACACCACCAACGAGCCAATTTATTTACATATTTTTATAGACTTTAAATGCCATCAATGTCATTACCATAATAGCGTAGAGAACAATGCTCCTATGTTTATGCATACAATTCAAACCTGTAAGAGTGACAGGTCCCGTAGTATTTCAATATTGTCTGGATCTATCCTCAAAGCATTCCGGTAGCATTTGATTGCCTCTCTATATTCTCTGTCTGACCGATAAAGGAGACCATACACATGCCAGCAAACATGGCTCTTGAGGTCATTCTGCATTTAGATAGTACTGTTAGCTTTCAAAGCAATAGTTTTGAGAAAGTATCAGTATCTGCATGTATGTACATATGTATCCAGAGAGACAGAGAATATCGCAACCTTTAATCCTTGTCTAACAAGTTCATATGCTTCAGATTTACGATCCATGCAATTCAATGTTAACCCCTTCATTGACAAGGTTTCTGGCAATCAGGAGGAAAAGAAATCAATAAATATTTTGGCATGAAAATTAAAAAAGCAGACAAGAATGATGACCATAAAAAATAGCAGAATTTAATTATTTTAGTTCTGTAAGAATTGGCAAGAGAACCAAAGCCAAGTAAGAAACTCAAAACAAGCTTAAGTGAATAGGTATCAACTCCATTATTAAGATGCCAATAAAGAGTGATACTCTGATCTGGTTAACTAAACCTACAGCTCAAAAATCTAAGATAAAATCACATTTCTCCCATTTTCTCATACATACAAATAAAGTTAATAGTTGATCCAAAGTTAGGAAGAAAACAACTCTACTTAGATATATGGTTCTAGAACTGGTATACGTACACCTTATCTCATTAGCAGATATGATTAGTAGTAGAAAATACCTCCATGATCGGGAAACTTCTTCAATATAGCATCTGCCGCCTTCAGTCCTTTCTTATACTGCTTTGTTTCATAAGATTTCTGCAACACCAAAAAGCAAAAAATAAAAAATCATCAATTTAATACAAACTGAGGGAACAGTCAAGTTTGGTGGTCATATACAGGAACAGGCCTCATTAGGCATTACTACAGAAAAAGGAGTATCTTATATCCGTTTTTATACGTCCTTATTTCATGCTTATGGGCAATTCACAATATATGGTAATAGATCCCCCCTGAATATGAATCGGCATGTGAGATTCACAGCAACATGTCACTAATAATCTAAAATTTTAACTACTTAGATTTACTACTTGGATATGCATGAGAAAACAAACCTGGAATAGACATATACACGATCTAATTTGCATTAGCAATGTCAAATAAGAATAGTTGCATAAATCTTAAAAGCCCATTGCATAAACAGGGGCCTCTGATTTATTCTTAAAAAAGAAAGTGAAGAGCTTCAATATTAAACAAAACAGCACATTCAAATAAGTGGCTCCTAAGCACTCCCCTGTTTCCTCACATCTTTCAGACAAACAAATAGTATCATTGGCTAATGAAACAGCATTGAAAACAATCTCCAGGTTGAAATATTCAGGAATACTATTAGTGAAGGCTACATTTTGAGTAACCAATCAAATTACACTCTCAAAACAGACATCCTCCACAGCCCTCTGGCTAAAGTCTCAACCTTTTTAATGTACATACAGAAACAGCACAACCCCACGACCCCAATTTCACTTTCATCGCTAAAAATCTCTGATTCCCCAGCAACAAAACAGTACAAAGAGACAAAATCTAGGGTTTCGAAAATGAACGAGCTACGAAGCTCGAGAAACTAATTGAAGCTTGATCACTTCCTTGCAGTAAATGATATTCAGCGATTGCGACAGAGATGCAGATAGAGCATCGGAAAGCTTACGACTATGAGCTTGAAGAGGTTGGCCTCCTTGGGAGGCAGCGAAACGCCCATTGTTGCGGAGATAGTTTTGGGTTCAAGAGTACAGCTGAGGTGGGTTGTAGTGAGAAGGAGCTGTGATGGTGATTGAGATTCTAGAGAGAGAAAGTAGTGGAGAGAGAGAGGAGCAGAGTGGTGCGGTGGCGTTTATCTGCTGCAACCCTACTGTGACCAAGAAGCAAAACTATGCTACCGAGTGAACCAGACCGAGTTATATCCGATCCTTCATTGTTTTTGTTTTCTTTCTCGTGGCCAAATATAATAATTAATTCCTTTTGAACTTTCCATAGAAAAATTAGTTAATTTCCCACAAATATCTATAAAAATCCTTGTTAATTTCAATTTTAATAAGGGTTTAATGTAAAAAAACTACCTATTGTATTGTTCACTTGCGAAAAACTACCTTATACATTGTCCTCGCTTTTAAACTACATTATCTGTTGACCACATTTGTTTACTTACAAAAATTGGAATATTCCGTTAGAATTAGGAGGACGTAGACAATACATAATATAGTTTTTCGCATGAGGACAATACATAATGTAATTTTTAGCGATTAACCGTTTTAACAAACAATACAAAGTATGATACACACGACTGAACATATTTGTATAAACTTAGTGTTTGTGTACACAAATAATTATCTGTAAACTATTCCAATACAATCATCACCATTACAAAATAATTAAACCAATACGACATTAAACTAGAAGAAGACAAAATTTAAGAAGAGAATAGTTGAAGTACTAAATTGAAACGAGTCAAAGTTGGTAATATAGTGAACATGTATTCAAGTATCAAACCAGTGCCACAAACTCTTGTTCATAAGTCTAAACCATTCTGATTCATTTACACAAAACTTCCATTTATAGTCATTCATTGTTTGCAGAGCTCTGAAGAAATGGTTTTGTAAGCAACTTCAATTTCCTCTTCTGTCATCTCTATGGTTGCATCACTGTCATAACCAGATCCACCACCAGACCTGACTTTAGTTTTCCCATTCTTGCTGTGGTGACTTTCAGCAGTCTTCTGCTTTTTCTCGCCTGCACTGCTCAGTTCTGCCTCGTATATCTGTTTACAGGCCTTGGCCTGTCTGCATAGATCATCCTTTGGGACTATTGCTGAATCTTTTCCAGGTTTGTCAAGCTTTGCCAGCTCCTCAACCACACGGGGGACGAAGCTCCATTGCTCGGTTACTTGACAAACATCCTACACACCGGACATGACAGAAAAAAAGTCAACTGGATGCAATATTTTTACTAGGTTCAAGAGCGTTTTGGTCATTTTTGGCCATGAAGAGATATTTTGAAAATTTATGTAGCTGGATATAAAAGTTTAAAGTTGGGATAGTTAAGTGCAAAAGACATATAGTTCGCCGTAGCTATCTGCAATTATCCCTACTATTTTTGATCCACCGCAATAAGTGGTTGACTCCGCATAATTATGGGTCAAAAGAAAAGTGATGAGTAATGAAGTCAGCTTTTGGAGTGCGAAAACGGGTTTGAACCCGCTGCAATACTCAAAACTCTTATGGTCTTGAAAGGATCTTAGTAGGGATGATTGGAAATCTCTCTCCTCATCTACCTCAGAATGCTCTTGCAATTTATAGTTCAATGTAAGTTTCAAACTTCAACAAGTAAAATGCTTTTTTTTGTGAGAGAACGCTATACCTGGTTTTGTTCAAGCGAGTCTATGGCATCTTGTAAACAAGTTAAGATCCCTTCAGCAGCTATTTTCTTTATCTCGCTACCTTCTGGCTGTAAAAACCAAAGAAGTAACATCACGTTCATATACAAGCTTTAATATTCAGCTCAAACCCTCACAGACTATGTTTGCAGCAACACTTTGGTATACATGTGAACAAATATGATATACAATCAAGGAGAAGAAAAATGATGAAAAACACAGGAAAAAGTGACAAACAGAAACTTCAATCAGCAATATTGAACTCACAAAGTTAACAAATGCAATCTACCTTTTCCTCTTGACTCTCTAGCCATGAAACGGTGTCTTTAAGATCATCAATGGCCCATTTCTTCAGTTTTGAAGGAGAGAAATGCTCTTTAGCAGGGTTAGAGTCCTTGTTCTGTGTAGCATATGAAAAAAAATTCAGTGCAATCCTAGTTTCACCCCTTTTAGGTATTCTTGAACTTCAGAATGGTACAAAGAATGAAACTACCAAGACGAGGTGCTAAAAATGCACTCTAATAAGAAACCTTGGTTGATGCAGAAGTAGATGGTTCTGAAGGTAACCCTTTATCAGCTTGCGTATATGATTTTCCGGACACATGTGTCTTTTGATCTGCAAGCACCTTTGAATTTAGAACATACTCATCGCATAAATTTATATTAGTTTACACTTAAAGCTTAATACATATCAACCATTCCTCCATAAATCTAACATCATTAAAACTTTAAACAGTTTATATTACTTCTACTGTTATATGTACCAAAACAATGATCCATATATAATATCACCTTGGCTACTCTCATTTGGAATTTTGCTCCTCCGCCAAGGTTTACCAGCATGCATCATGTACTTCTCTATGTCAACGAGTTTCTTCTGAGTGTAACATTCTGTTATCCATTCCTAAAGCAAATGAATTAGTTATTTATCAGATTTGATATTATATTACCAAGATTAATTGGACATTATCCATCAATTAGGACAATAAAAAAGCTGACCATCTAAAAAATACAAAAATTTCAAGCCAATGAAATGGAAATTCCGAATTTCTTCTACAGTATATGTGTAGAAGTATTAGCCTATGGTCATGACATTCATATATCTAACCTAACAAGTAGACAAATAGGACATTCAAGGGAGTGAAAATAGTAACCATCATTTTATACACACATCTATAATCTATTTACTCACCAGTAATAAGTACAAAATTAGTCAAATAAAGAGTAGGAGAAAGATTAGCACCTTTGAAACAATTGTCCCACAATCAGACTCAACTTGTCGAAACTTTGGAGTGTTTGGAAATGCACAAACCAATAGTGTGCACTGAGGGTTCCAATCAGGCTTAAACTCTGCACCCATTTCCAGTGCCTGTGACCGCAACACGCCGCGCTCCGGATTAATAAAACCCGATAATACAAAGACCACCCCTTCCTGCTCAAAACAAGGTTGGAATCTTAAATCTAGTAGGAAAACTCAAACGATACACTCAAAAATGAAAACAATGTTAGAATATAAAATCATAATTGGTCCTTCAACTGTCAGTTGGTCCTCTAATATGGTATCAAAGCTATACCTCACGAACACGTGTTCAAATTCCACTATCTCCAAAATATTATCTATTATTCTATATGCTCTTAATGAGTCTCTTAACATGCCTTATCTCTAAATCTCTCATCTCTCTTCTCAATGAGCTCGCTCATCTCTCCTTCTAGATAGTCAACATCCAAACCCGTAAACTGGCTTGCCTGTGAGAGCGCGTTTTAGCATATAAAATCATGATTGAACCTTGAAGCTTTTATTGAGTTGATCTTCTAATAAACATTACATACCCAAATTGCATATGGATTCAATTACCAGAAGTTTGGAAAACCCTAACCCTGGGGTGGATGCCCCGGACTCTTTCTCGCCTTCGCCATGACCTTTGCCTTTATTGCCTTCTTCATTTTCTCTTGAACTCATCCATGAAGGAAGATTACGCTTACTACTCTGATTCACTCCATCACCACTTGTCTTTGAACCAGACATATGAAGAACACCTTTGAAACTACAAAATGCACTAGAAATCAGATACATTCCATAATAAGATGCAATCGAAAACTCACAACAGCAACAAAACCGCATTTTGTACTAACAATCTATCAGAGGTGGATACATGCATTGGGGCAACATTTGGTAGCTCCGAAGATCATCAACATCCACCCAAAAAAAACACGAATTTGATATCATACTATCGAACAAGCTTCAGACCCACTAGTTTGGAAGTAACATACTAGATATTTCAAAAACGGTAACATCAACCAAAACCTGACGAACCCATTTCCACAGACAAAAAAAAACACTGCTCGAAGTCCAAACCAGATTCAAATATGCCTTCAACAACAAAATTAGGGTTCTAGTGCGGAGAGAGATTAAAATGCACTAACAGAGAGCAGAAACTAAATTCGGAATCCACCTCTCTCTCTCTCTCTCTCTCTGTTGCAATGACCCCGTACACAGAACTGGGGTTTTTTCGATTCTCCAAACTTCCATTTCAGCTTCTTCTTTACTATTTATACTGTTCTTTGTCAGAACTTGAATATATATGATCTTTGGAAATGAATGTCAGCAAGGTGGACGTGCCGGAGTGGTTATCGGGCATGACTAGAAATCATGTGGGCTTTGCCCGCGCAGGTTCGAATCCTGCCGTCCACGCGTTTTGAAAAATTGGAAATAAATTGGGGACGTATAAACACTGTTACTCTTTTTATTGTAGTTTTACTTCTCACTAAAATTTGTTTTCCATAACGGAAGAGATTGGTATGTTATTAATGCACATAGCGGAAACTAGGCAGAATAAGGGGACGAGTGTGGACAATTCCACCTCACTATTTTAATACTATAAATCTAAAACTAGTAGACAAATACGGTTTTAAAAGTTGTGGCCAACGCTATGATGAAGAAGAACTATGCTTTATAGGTGATCAATTGTATCCCGACTTGATACATACTACATTGCTTGACAGCAACTTGATCATATGGTGGGGACACGTTGCTTTCTGTGAGGGATGGGCTAATAGATCAAGGATCACATCAATCAGTGGAGGAAGATGGTTAGTTGGAGCTAACCGTGGGCACAACTTCGCAGTCGGGCCTATGTATTGCTTATCCCTTCCACTCGTGTGATGGGCAGGCCTCAGTTGGTGCATGCCCCTTCCAACTGAGGGTTCGGCAGGATGTCAGGTGTTATGCTCGACGCTCGTACCCCGGCCATACATTCGTCGGTCTCTACTATGGGGTAGGGTTTCTAGATGGGCTATTGCTTCTAGGAATACGTATGGTTATTGGGCAACTCGTTTGATGTCAGTGGTGGCGTAGGGTCATAAGACCTTGTCGGGCCAAACCTCGAGGTAAATCATGGTGGGGTGATGCTTGTGTGTGTGAGGTATACAGGTTCCATATGTTTGTGTTGAAGTGATGTCCTGAAGTCGTATTTGAATCAGCTACTAAGCATATATCAAACTGTGGTAACCCTATAGTAGCGAACGAGAATTCATGGACCAGATGACCTAGTTGGCCACAATTGAAGCAAAGCATGGGAAGGCATTAATATTGAAGCTTGATATGAACTGGTTGCGATAATTCTCTTAATTTAAGCACCATGGACCGACGCAAGGGGCAGTCCAGGTTCATCCAGAACCAAACCCGAACTTTATCCCCGGACAGAGACCTCAATGGGTCGTGCTAACCTTGACGCAACCCCCGAGAGTGTTGCCCACCAGTGTACCTGTGACATCTGACATAACCTAGGGGAAATGTCCATTACGTGTACCCACCGTTGGATACGGTCAAAGTGGGGTGTTATCACAACCCCTTGCGCCAGTAGGTCGGAGAGGTTGATGGGCGCTCGGTTGAAGCACCACGATTCCTCCCGCCGAACTTTGTATTTGGCTACCCAAGAAGGAAAGAAGAAGGCGGGGATAACAAGTTATAGTTCCTTGACCACAATGCCTTCCGAGGTTGCGCCCCAAGCCTTCATGATGACATGGAACATCAACGTTTGACTGTATGGATGAGTCATGAGGAGACGCCTGGCCATACCATACAACAACCATACCGGAGAGCCTTCGTCCACCGGTTTGTACGGGACCTCGATCACTACATCCTCATCCAAGCGAATCGAGCATGTAGAGAGTCCTTCCTGAAGATCATCGATGGACGGCACCTGAACCGGTGCGACTGAAGCATCGAGTCGTGGAAGAACAGTAAACGGGGAAGGCCCACCATGGATGGGGGAGGAGGTGTCATCGTGGACAAGCCGTAATGGATGGACGGGTGAGTTGGCATCGAGGAGGGATCCCCGTGGAGGAGATGATCGTCTAATGGGGTAGAAACAGCCTGCGGTATAGGGGTTGTCATCGGTGAGAGGTCGTTGGGGAGAAAAGGGGCAACAATACGCTTTTTTGTAGGCTTACGACTCCTATTGGGTTTGATAACAACCTGCTCCTTCTAGCTTTTTCCAGCTCAAGTGCATAGGGATAAGATCAAGATAATTTTTATTTTCCTTTTTGTCTATAAATAGAGAGTGAGATATACTTTTAGAGGGAACTTTTTACTTCATATTTTTACAGCAGCAAATTAATTTTTCAGCAAAGTTCGTCTTCTTCTCTCTATTTTCTTTGCTTGTTCTTCATTTTTTGGAGCAAGATCTACCACTTGAGGCTATAGTTTTGACGATCCAAGGAATTCTCAAGCATCCATGAGCATGCCACCATCTCCAACTCCTCCATTTTCATGAGTTGAAGCTTTGGAGAGTTAGAGATGATGGGTTTGCAGAGCTAGAGGAGTTTTTGATTGGGTTTCTCAACCCAATCCCGGTTCTAATAACTACTCTTCTCTAGTTTTGTTGTAAAGTTAGGGTTTTTTGGTATGTTTGAGTAGGATTTGAGTTCCATGACCTTGGATTTGAATCTTTGTTCATGGGTATTGTGCTTATGTTGATCTCCTTTAAGTTGATGCATGATGTTGTGGTTAATTTGATGTTGGTGATGTCATATGCATGTTTTGGGGGTTTTGAGCTAGAATAGCATCCACTTGCTTGTGTGGGTATTTATCTATATTTAAGTTAATCGATGTTCAAGCATGATTTTCTTACTTTGTGTTCGAAACTTTCATGATTTTAAACTCGTTTTCATGTGCTAGCTATTTCATCTCTTGGGTGTATATCAAGTTCTAGGTTAGAGTTCGTAAAAATACAAACTTTAGCCATTTAGTGAACTTATCTAGGATTTCCGACATTCACATGTCTTGATTTCCTATTGAC
>JAYMSV010000345.1:0-17932 GCA_036897745.1 Erodium moschatum
AGACCCGTAATAGGCCCATTAGAGTCTCGGCCACAACATGTGCTCTAAGGCCATCCACAGTGGGATTCGACCACAAAATGTTGTGCTATTTTTGCTAGTCTAGTTTTGAAATTGTGGATCATATACCGGTGAATTGCTTGTATTCTTGGGAGGTGTGGTGTAGAGTGTTTTGGTGGTGGAGGATTGTTGGCCCGATCCCGGGTGATGTAGTGGAAATGTTGTTATGGTGGAGGGGTCTCGGCCCACGGTCTTGGTGGAGTGGTTGGGCTTGTGTGGGTTATCTGGCTTTATGGCATTTATGGTTGGTGAGAAATGTTGCAGTGTTTAGTCAGGCTATGGTGACAGTGGATGGGGGGATTGGGAAGATAAAGCACTATTCTTTTGGAGTATGCTAGAATTCTGGGGTGTTGCGTCATGGTTTGACTTTTGAAGATTGGGAAAGAGATCCCGGGAGTTTATTGGTGACGAGGAGGCGGAAGGGTACTAGTGTCGGTCCTTAATGGTGCCGTGAGGTGCTGTCAGTGGTTTTTTTTTGATGTTGTATTCGTTATTCTGGCTGTTTGGATGCTTGTTTTGTGTTTGTTTTTGTTGCTCATCTTTAGAGCTGTTTGAGTCTTTGAGAGGGACCCCGCTTAGGGGAAATTTTTCTTGCAGTCAATCACTTTTCTCTGCTGATTGAATGCCAATAATAATTCGCTTATAGAAAAACATTGGGATTAGACCGGTCTAATAAAGTAGGGAAAAGGTGGGTCCGATTAGTGGGAAAAGATGGGTCGAAATTATTTTTAAATTATCATATGTCACGTGGCGATTCTTCATAGGAGAATCGGACATTAGACCTGAATAGACGGTCGACGAATCTGTCGACGGGCTCTTCGATCTAAGCTCACGAATCTACGGATTTTGAGCCTTTTCGCGAAAAAAGAACATGTTTGACGTGCAAAAGACTCCACTGTGGATGATGGTCTAAGCTATTGTCAAATCTCTATATCCAACTTCACCGAATGAGTTTCACTGAAAATCTGAAATCGAACTTCTCAATCACATGAATTCAAATTTCTCTAAAAACAGAAGAAAACCCCGAAAATGTAATCATAATATGGAAATCCTCCTACATCTTTTCCATGAGCTACAGTAACACAATGATCTCAACTATTTAAGTGATAAATCTCTAAGAGCTCATACCAAAACAAAGACAAAACCCTAATACAAAGGTAATCTATTTCCGGATACAATCAACTCGAGGATAGGTATCAAAAGCACGACCATGCACATTCTTGCAAATCGCATGAGCCGATTTGTCCTCCTTATTTTTAATGTGAACGTGCTCTATTGTCACATTTGTACATCCCTTGTACACACTACACTTCAGCTCGATCGGTGTCTCCGTCACCGTTGTCCCTCGAAACCCCTCGAACTTAACATCACTTATTTTCACCGCGGATTTAACCTTCAAATATTTCAATCACACAAACCAAAAATATACGTAAGGATAATCTTTCTCTTTCTTCATGAACAAATGAACGTTTTCTAGTCTAACCATACCGCCATTTTGGATGCGCCGGGAGAATATTGTTGGTCGATGATAATTGGATTCTTAGCATCAAACAATGTGATATTTCGGAACGATATTTGTCTTGCGTATCCAGATCCTCCCTACAAGTCGATTACATTCAATACCAAATAAAATACATGTCATATTGATTTGTATATGTATATAAATTTGTTTGTCTAGTACTCTTTTACCTCCCATGTTTTGATTCTAGCTCCATTTTGAGTTGATTTGAATGTACAGTCCCTAACATGTACTTGCTCCACTTTATCACTTTTACCATTTTTGCCCAAACTTCCAATACTGAAATACAAATTCAAAGAAAATTATTCACAATAATATATGTTAGTCTGGCCAATTAAAAGTTTTGGGTAAGAAAATCATCATATATACTAGATATCGTATTAGAATCTGATTCACCTAAAAGTGACCCCTAAAATGTTTATAACGACCTAGTTGTTGTACATTAGTTCATATCTCGAAGAGTGGGGATTAACGTTTATAACAAACCTTATACCGTGGCCTGGACCGCACGCCACTCTGGCAATGTATATGTAAGAGGAACCGGAGGATCCAGAGTTTATAGCAATACAATCATCGCCAGTTCCAATGAACGAGTCAGTGATTCGAACCTGAGTCGAAGAACTTATGTCGATACCATCAGTATTAGGACTATCGTCCGGAGCAGAGATGTGGACGTTGGAGATGGATGCGTTCTGACACCTTGTTATTGACATGTGACCCCTTTGACTGTTGATGTGAGTTAGTCCTCTTACTTCAAGGTTTGAACATGAATTAAAAGTCAATGCCTACATACAAGAGATCAACATTAGTTAGTTGTTTCCTATTCAATAAGCACAATCTTAACCTCAAGCAATACATGACATGAAATTGATCAAATTGTAAGAAAAATAGTTGTGCTTACACTAGGTCTTCTACAGCCATCGCCTAGCTGCATTCCCAATGAAAACGTTTCGTAAATATATTAACAAACAATAATATATAGGAGGATCAACAACAATATATGCGATAACTTAATACGCTGAAAGCACACGAGAAAATTTGTGGAATAGTCTTCGTTCGAAATATAATTATATCATACTTTCTCAATACTCATTTTTTTACGAAACTACGATATTACCCTTAATGAGCTCTCAGGTCGGGTGAATGGAATACCCGAATCGGTAAGAAAAGTACCCGATCAGTAGCGGATTTTACCCGTCGGGTAAAATCTGGGAGGCTTCATTAAGGGTAAATTCGGATTTCCACTAAAATTTGAGAATGGTTTGCAAAGATTTAACGGCTAAATAAGGCTATATTGCAAATTTCCCCGAACACACCGACCTCTGGACAAGACTTCCACCATTTTGCACCTTGACCGTCGATTCGCCCATTTCCATATACGGCTAGTCCATTCACATTATCGAAAACAATCCATTTCTCAGCGTCATTGCTCCAAGGATTGCTGGGGGCAACAATATTCCCCAAAATCTATGGAATCATGAAAAATCGGTAATATAACACATGTAAATCAATCTTTATAAGAAAACTGAAGCTTATATGAACCATTAAATAAAGTTTAACAATAATTCAAATCTAAAAAATCTATTAACAATATGAATTTTAAAAATGCAGAACTTTTAATTGATTTTTTTTATTTCAAAAACCCTTCCAATTCATAGGTTGGATACACTTGATTTATTGGCTTAAATAAATTCTTAATTTATATTTTAATAGGCCGTATTTATGACTTAAAAATATATACTAAAACACATATAAAAGTTACAAATAGAAAATCAAAATATACATGCTTGATGATTGATACCTGAACATGAATATGAGGAGATTTACATGGACCTTCGAACTTCACTGGCTTCAACAAAAAAGTCTTTCCTTTGGGTACAACAAGGGTTGGATTGTATGATTTTTCTCCACAAACAGATCCCCATGACTTCAAAAACGCCTTCATATTTAAATTATGTTTTAGTTAAATCGAACCATTATAAACATATAATATTGGTAACCTTACCATTAAAACGAATAATGTACCTTAAGACTAAAAGATAGTTTAAGGACGGATAAAATATGCAAAAAAAATACTTTTGTTTGAATCTCGCACTTATTCTAGGGGTAACTTGCGAAATAGCTTTATATTGAAATATAAAATGTAGAATCCAGATTTTCATCTTTATTGGAAACCTCGATTCGCGCTTAATGAAGGCTACTCGATTTTTACTCGTACGGGGTATGACTTGATAACCGACCTGGGTATACCATGTGTAGCATTCATTTCCGATCCAATTGTAAATTGGATCGGGAATGAAACTTCCCTGTGTAGTGGTACCAAATAGGTATTTCATGTGTCCGACCGTCGTCTCATCAAGTGTAACACTATGACTGGGTCAAAAAATTAGAACTTGAGGAATATGCTGTAATTATATTTCGAAATAAACTATCTCGCACACATGCCCCTTAAATATGAACTAAAATAAACATTTTTTCTTCATTTCATGCTCGATTGAACTACAAACTAAATGGATATAATCATGCATAATATCTCAAGCATGGATAAGTACGAAAGATCGAAAGATCGCTCAGGAAACAGTATCAAAGCCTACAAGACAAGCTAAACACAACCAAAAAACAAGAACGATGGAAAAAGAATGAACAAAAGAAAACCACACAAACGGAACCAGAATGATCATCCCAAATCTATCAAGTACGAAAGATAGTATTTATACTTTGGTGTCGTCCGATTTTCCATCTCCAACAGCTCCAGAGTCAACCACACTTACATATTTGCATTCACTCGATTTGGTAGCAGCAAATAAAAACAATAAGACAATGAAGAGCTTCTGCAAAACAAGTCGAAGAAACATATATACTTGTGTGAGAGAAACCCATATATGTATATACTTGTATCGTACTAGACATAATGTGTATACTAAAGAGAGTATGTCACCATTGATTCTTCTCGAAAGCGAGCCAACCCGATAAGGAAAACGTCGAAAGCGCGAGTTCTTGATCGCTTCGTTTCTTTTACGAGACAGATCTTGATCTTGTATTCTCTGAATCGCTTGTCTATCTATATATACAGAGAGAATTCATTAGACAAAGGTGTTAGAATGTTGGAAAAATGCTGTTAAAATACATTCAACTCAATTCAATTCAATTAAGTGAAATTTAACATGGGTCAAAACAAATAAATGTAGGTTAATGAGGATTAATGGATGCTTGAATTTTATCTAAATAATCTCTTGAAGCCATTGATTTCGTTCTCTTTGCCGCTTAACCAAATTGAACCTATCAATATTGCGCCTATACTCGTGAAATAATCTCTTGGACTTGTTGTCCCGTCACGTCTAAGCCAAGAACACGATCTTTAACTCGTAAAAGAGTTGTCAATCCCGTTGACGTATGGTCTCAGGTTGTCTAAGCTCATAAAGTTGCTCAAACAAAGATTAATGATGAGATTTCGGAAGGTGATGAGTGGGTCACCGATGAGGGTTGAACTTTCGGTTTTTGTAAGACATGTGGTCCAACGGTTTAGGACCGTTTTTCAGGCTTTGGCCCTTTAGCTCTTTTGAAAGTTCCGTTGTAATCGTTATTTGAACCTGGTTCTTCTTGGGCTTGACTTTCGTACATTCTTTCCGGAAAATGTACCTTTAATAAAATTTTGAGCTGATCCAAAAAAAAATGCACCTATACTCGCCCACCTGAATTAGTATGACGGTTTCATCTTTTATTGAGGTCACATATTCGAATCCGAGTGAATCCAATCAAAATGTAAAGATTATGGGTGCTCTAGTGAAGGAAGAGGCGATCAGGAGGTCTGTCAATACGCCCCCTCAAATTGGAGCATAAAGGTTGATAATGCGCTTACTTGTAAAGTAATTCTTGAAAACGGCCACGTCCAAGGGTCTTTGTGAAAATATATGTCAGTTAATGCTAACCTGGCATCGGGCGAGGTATATGAGGATCCGGGTCTATAGGTTTTTTTTTTATCAGCAAATTTTTTTTTTATAAAAACCTAGACTTCAAAATGAAGTGCTAGGCTAAGGGAAACCCTCGAAACTGATTACATACAAACAAAGGCAACCTCATACAAAGGTTCCTAGAGTAAACAGAGTATGTAACCAAAACAGAAACGTCCCAACAAGGGTAAATACAACCAAGGCCTACAAGCCAGAAAATAACCATAAGCAACCTATCAAACAAAGTCCCGACAAGGGGAGCAAACTGAACAGGACCTAAACAAGTAAACAGAAGACCAGAACCAAAAAAAACAAACACCGGTCAAAACACCACAAGCGAGGACCGGAACAAAACGAACCTCCAAATGGTAAAGTTACAACAACTCCACAGCGTCAACCCGAAAACCCTAGTAAATGCCCGAAATATACACTCAAGCCACCCAAAACTCACTGGAATCACGAGAACTCTGGCACACCGGTAGCCAACACCACAAAGCGGTAGAGTACCCTCCGACCCTGACCAAGACAGATCTGAAACAAAGGCTTAAAGCACAAACTCTCGACGCCGGCCAGCACACGGTCGTCAAGTCTCCGCAATAACCTTTGTCGGAGAAGAAGGACCGTCAAGATCGAAAATCAAAGGAGAGGGATCAAGAGTGAGAGAACAAACCTGAGAGAAACCAAGAATCGGAATCTCTCACAGGCACCGACCAGGGGAGACGAACCGGACCAGAATCACCCAATCTTCACCAGAGAGGACGAAAAAGTGAGTCCCACTGCTGAAACCGGTACCAGGACGCCCAATCGGAGAAAACGCGAGGACGATGAAGCCACCACAACAGCGAGAGAAGCCCTCGTCTGCGGCAATCCTTGTCGGAAGGGGGAAAGTCGTCCCACGGCCAGACCCGAGCTACCCCAGCCCTCCACGCACGGGAGAAAAGGCCACCGACCACCAGATCTGAACACTGGTGGTTACCCAAGGTTCACGAGCCCAGAGCAGAACATTAAATCAGGCACCCAACAGAGCCCAAAAGCTGCCACGACATCTCCATCATTGAAGCTTCGAAACCACGACCCCACTGGCCAAAACCCCTCGTCGATAGCACTACACTCCGACGAGGTTCGGAAGCTCAAAACATTCGAGAACCGGTAGAGAAACAGGGGAAGCAACACCTCAAAGGTGGCGAGACTCTAGATCCACGACAATATCCACCAGAAACGGTGGAGAAAGATCTCCCACGAGTAGATCTGAAGAGTCCCACTGGTTGAGGAAGGAGGTCGAAAACTCGGACAAAGGGGGAAAGGGGAAAATGTAGAGAAGGGAAGAGAGGAATGGTCACCGACGTTGTCACTGGCTCCAAATGAGTCCAGATCTGACGCCGATGACGGCGGGCGAGGGAGAGCTAGGGTTCAGTAGGTAGAAAGAGGGGAGAGAAAAAGTTTTAGAAAGAGAAATTTTAGGTATTTTTATTGGGCGAATATCCATGATCTAAATATGATGTGAAATTTGGACCATTTTGATGTTTTCTTGAGAACAAGTACCATAAAATAAAGTTTTCGCCCATGACCATTTCTCTCTCGCAGAGTGACGGTCAGGGTTTCTAGATGGAAGCGATGATAGACAAACAATAGTCCGATTTGCACGGCGACACTCGAGTGCAGTGTGTTGAGACGGAGGTAGGACAAGAGGATTTGGGCGACAAGTTTGGAGAACGTGATGGCTGACTTGTGGAAAATGCCACACCTGGTTGTCCGTCCACTAGGCACGAAGTGGTGGCATTCTTTTTCCGGACGACTGGGGAAAAGGTGAGGGTGATGGAAGCGGAGTCGTGGTCCTTCCGGTGTTTCATGTTGGTTTTGACGGATCTCCGACCGTACAAGGGACCACAGTTTATCCCATTCACTCAAACATGTGTGTGGCCCCGAGCGACTAACCTTCTAGTGGAGGCCTAGAATCAGAAGTTGCTTTTTGGATCAAAAATGCTTTAGGCACCTGCATGGACGTGGACAAAGACGCCATATAGATGACCTATGGAGACTTTGTCTGAATCCGGGTTGTAAACCATTGTCCTCTTGTTTTATGAGCATCTCCCAGAAACTGAAGTAAGAACCATTGTACTCTTGTCTTATGAGCATTTCCTAGATTATTGTTGTGGTAGGTTGGGACATACGGTCCAGGACTGTGTGGTCCTATGGTTCGACATCGAGCCGCTCGGGCTTCCATACAAGCTTCTATTGAGCTGAGAGGACGCAAGTACTTGGAGAGGGTTGAGAGAGACAGATCAGGATAAAATAAGGGCGCAACCAGTCCGAAGTCATTATGGGGTAGTAAAATGCATGGTCAGGAATGGAGGGAAAGACACAACTCGACTGACATATGCAAGGATCAGGAAGGGTTCGAGAAGGGGACCCCAAGGGAAGGCCAAGGTAGGAGCCGGTTTCTCGGCCGTCTTTATCAATCGGAGGGGATTGGTAAGCACCCCTGCCTCTCATCATGAGAGATAATGGTCAGTAGGGGCTGAGATGTCAACTGATACATCTCGCCTACCGACTCAATGGCGAAATTTGTTCCATCAAGTATCTACAAGATATCTCCCATTAGACCATGGTCTAACACTTCCATTTTATTTCATGCCCTTGGAATTTATCTGAGGGGGGACGACGAACGTTGGACCGTTGGGAGGCTGTATAGTTCATGTGCATGCAACCAAAGTTCTCATATGGGGTTGACCGCACCTTATTCCTCGTTTTCTAGTTTTCAGGGTAATGTACTTTGATGCGGTAGCTGCACGCTGGTTACACCCTTAGATTGAATTGACAATTTCATTTCAGTTGCCACATTATTTTCTTTTGTTATCTTTTCACTATCTCGGGATATTCGGGTTTCTGTTTATTATGATTTACCGTTTAGATAGTGTAATTGAGTTACACTTTTGTAGCCTTCATCTATAGCAGTTTTAGTATATTTACCCTTATGTTTAAAAAAAAAAAAACTAATACCATACATCAATTATATTATTGACACTAGTTTCTATCACCACTCTTATAAAAAAAATATAGGCTTATTCATATGATTTTATTGATAAAAATTCAATGTGAGGCGACTAATATGTGTTGATTTGTTAGATAAGGTTTTTTTTTATCACTGATTTTTTTGTCTCTGTATCAGACAATGTTCGTTAATATCATAACATAAAAATATGTAGGATACTAAATTAGATAGTATTATATCATAAAAGTATGACCGATCATTTTCAGCATCACATAGGAAAACCTAACACCATTGTCGATGATGGATTTCAGTTTTGTTAGTGGCGACGTTGGGGCTAAATGTTTACAACCGGAGCGTTTCAGATCGAGACTCGATGTAGAAATTTCCGGTTAAACACCAGAGCAAAAAACATCCATCAAATAGAGATGTATAGGTTTATGGACCGTAAAACAACCCACATAGACTTTAGTAGACAAACCAAAACTAATTTGCTAACAAACCAAACCAACATAGCCCACAAGGCTCGTACAATCTAACAACAACTAGAGAAGTGTCCAAACACAATGGGCCAAGGTCCAAAAGAGGAAAAAACAGTATCCATATCTTAAGAGAAGAGGGGTGAGCGTGCAACTTGAAAGTAGGAACCCACAGTACATTATGAGTTTATGACCTTACATCGCCCGAACTTGAAAAAACACCACTACTTGATGGAAGGTAGGCACCGACGACTGAGGACTTCAACAACCGGAGGGGAGGACGACAATCAACACGTCGACAACTAACACCAAACAATGGTTAAGACAGGGAGGAAGTTGAGCACCACGATGGAGACCAAAGCACACGAGTCCTTGAGACCTAGTATCATTAGGACTTCAGCAATAATCAGAAGGGCGACTAGAACAAATCACCAACAATCAATACCAAACAAACAACGACGATACCCCAAAACCCACTATAGCTCAAGACCAATGCAGGTCAGGGAGAGACCGAACAAGAGATCCTACAAGTAGGAACACGAAGAGAGTAAGACTGATGGTACCGAGCACGAGAGAGGAGCAAGTAGGCACGAACTCGCATGGAGAATCGACAAAATCCATGGTTGAAAGAAAGGGAAAGACGAAAGTCCGCCGACTTATATGGCTTTTGAAGAAGGGTAATGAAGCCATCGACTAAACCTTCTAAGGTTAAAGGGTGTCCAACATAGATGGATTGTAAAGAGAAAAGTTTTAGTTTTGTAAGCAACTCAATGGACTTGAGCTAATTGAATAAAACTAATAACTAAGATACACATGTGCCCAAACTAAAACTCAAATTATGTATATAACCTAGAAATCACATTGCACCTTCTACCTCACACACCTCAATCCTTGTTAGCCCCATAAACCCGCTTCTCTTTTTTTTATATGAAAAATAGAGTTAGAATTGCAATCATTCCTTATGTGCTCATTAATGGTCAGTAGTCATGGTCATTGTTATGTACTCGGTATACTCCCCGTTTTAGGCTCGTTGTTCACGCACTTCTCGTTTAGATCTACATCTCGTGGGTTAGATATGTCGCATCTAACGATAATCGAGAATTCGTTGACGAGAAACCAGAAAGATTTGTTAAACGGCGATATTGACGCATGTGTTGAAAAAGAAAAAAATTGACACCTCCAATCATACCTATAACGACCTTCCGGTCCGGTTAAATACGAATGAGCAACCCTATACACTAGTACGCAGGAAATAAAGTATCATAAATGTTGTACACAAACAGAAAAACTTTGAGCCATGAACTCCCTCAGATCATTGATCTTGGACATTCAGGTTCATCTTTAATTGGGCCTAATATGAGGAAAAAAGTAGTGCATGTTGTGGGGTTCGAACCCACTTAAGATATAAATTGGAGATAATCAAACAATATTAGTCATGCAATTCTCTACTTGTTTATCTTAACTCAAGGATATGTAATAGGTTAGCACGAAGTTAATCATATTCAAGTTCCCAATGTATGGCTTATGTGTTTGTCAACCCACATGGTGCTCGAGAGGGATCGTAAACCCCTAACGAGCACTCCGCCATTAAATAACACATCACAAAAGCAAGTATACATCTAGATATTTCTCGATCTCTCAATAGGAAGTCAACATACACAAGTATGCAAAATCATATGGAGAGTCAAATGAGCGATATGGTGTCAACATATTGTCTAGATGAATTAGAAAACCCTGCTAATTGGCACCAACGACGAGAGATACCCTAAATAGAATTGACCAAAAATACATCTACATGGTGAATAGAGACTTGCTCTACTCGTGCTTAGCCCCACCATCGATCATAAGTCATTAGTCCTATTGCGTTAAGTTCTCATCTATTACTCTAACATCACTGATCCCGATTCATATCATCATTCTCTCTTCTAGATAGCCAAACCCTTGTAATACAAGGAGTTCACTAAATATGATTTCAACCACTCATCGATAAGTCGGTCCAATGGTCGTCCACTTATCAACCAAACTTCAAGCTTGCACATGAGGTGAAATAGCCGATTTCATGAAAGTGGTTCTAATATTATGACAATTAGAACACAAAGCAAGAAATCATAAATAACCATTTGTTGACCACCCTTCAGGCCGTGTAGGTGAGACCTTCACGCCATGTACACGTGGTTGGCGGTTCAAAACCCTTAAAATTCATGCAACTAACATCACCAATCATAAAATTAATATTAAATTCAAGCATTAAATTAAAGGAGTTCATCATTTACACAATACCCATGACCATAGATTGAACTCCAAGGTTATGGAATTCATAGATCCAACTCAAACATTCTTGAAAATCCATTAAAGCATCAAGTAAAGATAAGATATGAAGAATTTCACCAAGATTGGGTATGGAAAACCCAATCAAGTCTAGTTATAGATGATTTCCCCATCTTCTCCCACTTCATAGCTTCAACACTTGAAAATGGAGAAAATGTGAGCCTTCATGATGCTTGAATCCTCCTTAAAGCTTCACTCCTTACTCTTTGGTGGTAGAGGGTAATCCCTTGGAGTGGTAAAGACTTTTCCTAACTCCTCTTGGATGAAGACCTCTAAATTTTCAGTTTCATAAGCATCTAGCCAGCTACACAACATGTAGGTAAGGCCTCCAGGGCATGTAAATTACCTTTAAACGGTGGAAGGTCACGGTGTAGGCTCTTTCGGAAAAATCTAACATGCAACCCAACTTGAAACTCTTCTCCAGGGTTCTACAAACCGAATTTGGATGTGATTCCTTTTGAAAAGTTGTAGATCTCTTTTTGGACTACAATTGAGCATCAAGAATCACTTTATTTTAGTCCAGAACTTTATTTATGAAGTGTGAATTGGGCTTTCCTTGCCTTCTATTGTTGACCTAGAGGGCTCCAATATTTATCCATGAGGCTCAAACTCACCTTTAGGAGAAAAACCTATCAAAAACGACAAGGAAAAGCCAGAGAAAATGAACAATACTAAATATTACTTTCTTAGGAAAAAATAAGCTAAAAATGTGAGAATTAGAATGCAAAAGACCCTACAAGATATGCTCTCATCATGGAGGCTCGAAACATATAAAATGGGGGGACCGTTACTGTGACATGTGGCGAACTAAAATTGCATCTAAATTGTGATTATCGAGTTATCCAAACCAATCCTCTAATGAAGTAATTTTTTTGTGATTGAACAACAGTCTTGTCACACGTCCACGTTGACCTTGATGTGAGACTCCTCGCCTGCAACGACTTTGTGCTGCGTAATAGTTTGGTGGAAAACAGAAAAACGAACTGCCAGTAAGGGGAGAGAGTAGCAACATGTGAGTAGATGGAGTGTGATAGCTACACATGATACGTGTCTCGCTATCATTATTACATCTAAGTCATGATGGTGGAATTAACGAAATCACATTCTCTGATTAATTCCTTTTGATCAAAACGAGCAGTCAAATAGATAATGTTAATCGTAGCGGAAGAAAAGTTGATTAGCACACAACGAACAAAAGAGCGTGTGAGTAGTGGCATTCCAGTAATCAAGTGGTTGTAGAAGTGAACTAGAAAATAAATCTGTTTATATAAACCACGATATCGGGACCTTTATCGGTCATCTCGATGTCCGCACTCTTCCGCTCCTTCTCAACTTGTAAAATTGTCCAGTGAGCCACACCTCCAACCCAGAGCCACGCCTCTAACCCAGAGCTTAATAGTAGTAGGGTCGCAACTGTGAACCCGATCAGATACATGTCGCATCTTCAGCCAGCCTGACCGACGGAGATGACGGAAGTGAAATACAGAGCAATAAAGATGAGAATCCTAACTAAGGTCAACCCAATAAGTATTGGGGCCTAAAGCGAGAATTTGATCGATGTCTTTTTTTCTTATCAAAGAATATGACAGGAAAGTAAATAATTTTGTTCATATAAAAAATGGTACTAAATGATATTGGACAAATGAGCTTCAATATGTATTTATAACACTTAAAATATAGAATGAATGATGGATATTAATTTATAACATCCTTCATGGATAAGATTTATCGTCTAAATTTCCATACAAAAACTCAAATATTGAAGGATTCACATTTATCCATAAATATAATATATTTATGCCAAGTTCAGGGAAAACATTGTCCTCTTTGTCTTATGAGCATCTTCCAAAAATTGGGGTAAGAACCATTGTCCTCTCGTCTTATGGGAATCTCCTATATTATTGTTGTGGTGGGTTGGGACACATGACCAAGGACTACGCGGTTCTGTGGTCCGGAGGCGTGCTGCTTGGGGCTTCCATTGAGCTGAGAGGCATCACACACTTGGAGAGGATGAGAGAGACATGTTAGAGGGTAGTAGTGCATGGTCGGGAATGGGAGGGACAAGACACGACTCCACCGAGAGATGTTAGAGTGCCAGGAAGGGTTCGGGGAAGGGACCTAGAAGGAAGGCCAAGGTAGGAGCCGGTTTCCCGGACCGTCTTTATCAATAAGTGGGGGTGGTAAGCACCCCTGCCTCTTCTCTTGAGAGATAATGGTCGGGGGGTTAATGGTTACATCTCGCCTACCAACCCAATGGTGGCACCAATTTCATTGAGTATCTACAAGATATTTACTCTCAGATCGATCACGTCCCAACACTTTCATTCTTCTTCGGGCTCTTGGACTTTATCATAAGGGGATGACGAACGTTGGACCGTTGTACAGTCCATCTACACGCAACTAGAGTTTTCATACATGGTAGGCCATGTCTTATTCCTTGTTTTCCTGCGACGGTTTTTGGGGTAATGTACTTTCCTACAACAGCCGCACACTGGATTACATCCTTAGATTGAATCGGCATTTTCATTTCAGTTGCCACATTGGCTGCCTTCGTTATCTTCTCTTTACGTTAGGATGTTCGGGTTTATGTTTAGCTACGATCCACTGTTTAGGTGGTGCAATTGAGTTACTCTTATATAGCCCTCATCTAAGGCAAATGCCTTCAGGCAGTTTTAATATATTTACTCTTATTTTAAAAAAAACAAAGTACCATACATCGATCATATTATTAACATTAGTTTTCATCACCACTCTTATACAAAATATTGGTTTATTCATATGATTTTATTGATAAAAATTTCAATGTGAGATATCAAATCGGATAATATTATGTCATAAAAATAGGATCGCATTTTCAGCATCACACTGGAAAACCTACCATCACTAGCGATGTTGGGTTTCAGCTTTGTTAGTAGCAACGTCGGGGATAAATTTTTACAACCATAGTGTTTTAGATCGAGACTCGATGTAGAAATTTCTAATTAACCACCAGAGCAAAAAACAATCAGTAATTAGAGATATATAGGTTTATGGACTGTAAAACAACTCATGTAGACTTTAGTAGACAAACCAAACCAACATAGCCCATAAGGTAGAGATTGAATTTAGGAAAGACTACTTTGGACGTTGTTAGGATTTCATTAGGATTCAATATGTACCGTCCATCAAAGTAAGATTGAATTTTGGAAAGACCCATTTTTTCTAATCAATTGGTAATTACCATTTAATTAGAATAACATGTTTCCGAATAATGATGTATTCCTAATTGACCATATAATCGGAAGATAATATTTATATTTAATACCTCAAATAAATATATTCTAACAAATAAGACTGATGGTACCGAGCACGAGAAAGGAGTAAGCGGGCACAAGCCGTAGGGAGAATCGATGTAAGCCATGGTTAACGGAGAAGGAAAGAGGGAAGTCGGACGACTTTCATAGATTCCGAATAAAACCAATGAAAGTACCGATTATGGGGTTCCTCGATGAGAAACCAAAAGAGTTTGTTAAAGGTCGATACTGATGCCTATGTTGAAAAAGAAAAAACTGTCCAGAATATGGGGAAAAAAACAGTGCAGGCTGTGGGGTTCGAACCCACGCGCACTTGAGTGCAGAAGATCTTAAGTCTTCCCCCTTAACCACTCGGGCAAACCTGCTGATGGTACCGACTGTGTCCACAATATATTAATACAACTATAATAAAGTTAATCTTCGATTTCATGTTATAGAGTAGCTGATCTTCTATAGGAGAGAGCAAACCCTAGAAAAGAACAGATCAGATCACAATACATAAACAGAAAGAGGACGACGAAGAAGAAGAGGTTCGCGGTGGATGATAAGTAGGTAGCGATGGCGGAACATCTAGCGTCGATTTTCGGGACAGAGAAGGACCGAGTGAACTGCCCCTTCTACTTCAAGATCGGAGCTTGCAGACATGGCGACCGGTGCTCCAGGCTCCACACCAAGCCCACCATCAGCCCCACACTCGTTCTCTCCAACATGTACCAGCGCCCCGACATGGTCACCCCCGGCCTCGACCCCCAGGCTCAACCCCAACTCGACCCTCGCAAGATCCAAGACCACTTCGAGGTCCCTCCTTTCTTCTTTCTCGTCAATGTTTGATTTTCCCCCCTTTTATCGGTTTTCTGATTCTGGGTTCCTGTCAATTTTGGACCAGACAGCGTGAATCGAATTGGGCAGCTTTTTTATCCTCTGCATCTTGTTGAATCTGCTTAGTTTTTTTCTTTTTGGTATAAATTCAGGATTTTTATGAGGATTTGTTCGAGGAGCTGAGCAAGTATGGAGATCTCGAGAGCTTGAACATCTGTGATAATTTGGCTGACCACATGGTGGGTTTTCTTTCATTTGCCTTTCTGAATGTTTTTTTTTTCCTGTAGCTTTTTTCAATGTAATCTGATTTGATGAGCTTTCTTAATTGATTTTGAGCAGGTTGGTAATGTATATGTTCAGTTTAGAGAGGAGGACCACGCAGCAAATGCTGTGCGGAACCTAACTGGAAGGTTCTATGCAGGTTATCTTTTCGTTCCATGGTTATCTCTTACAGCATGTCTGTTGTTATAACACTAAGGTGGAATGTATGGAGCTGATGATATGGTCAATTGATTATGTGCTGTGCTCTTTATTTATACCATTGTTTTGTAGGCACATGTCTTCCTTTGAATAGTATAATGAACCGTGCGCCACTAACATAGACTTTATGGACTTTAGAGAAAATCACATGATATTGCTAAGTATGCCGTACTATTATTTTCATCTTTTACCATTTCGAGTTTGGTTTGGATGCCATCCAAAACAAGTACTTCTATGTAGAACTGTTATGGGTGCACGGCTTTGATGTAGCTGTTTCTTCTAAGGACCCATTAGAGCTAATTAACTACTTTAAAGTGTGATTCAAATTTTAGTTTGGAGGGGGTTGGTGTACCTAGATAATGAAATAGTCCGATGGGTTTCCATGTTAAGATAAGCAACCACTATCTTGATCTGAAGTTCGGCAAAGCTCTAGTCAGTGAAATCGTGGAACATTGTATCTTAGTTTTAGTTTATTTGCATTCTGCTGCTGCCGATTGGGTTTTCTTCCCACTTTGTTTACAGGATTGCTTGTGGGGTATTACTAAGCATCTTTGTTCAATTTTCTGTTGGTGTATGTCCAATTTTATCATAGGCCAACTTATAAGGCATACAAATTGCAATATGTCCTTAACTAAAGGTATTCTAGAGTCCAGTCTAAGGTCTAAACTCTTCTTTTGTACGCTTCATGGTTTCAAGATGTGTGCAGTTTATTTCCAAGCTTTAAGTTGATCCTTTGAATTGTGTTAGGAACAATTCAACAACCCAATTTTTATTCAGGTACCATGCATTAAACAGCGTCATTTTCTTCATTTGGTCACATTTTGAATGATAGGCTCATCCCAATCTACCCCCTTTCATAAGCTTCATGGTTCCAATTCCTGTATAGCGAAAATATAATCCTTTGCAGGCTATATGAATGTGCATAGGCTAGCTTGCATTGTCAGCTCTGTTTGTCTTTGTTATCCTTTTTGATAGAGATTGCTTTCATGGTTACATAGGGCACACTTTTAACTGTATAAGGTTACCATCGCTGTTATTTTAAAGAAACCCATATGAGCCATATCCCTTTCTGACTATGTTGTGATATAACTTATATTAGGGCGCCCCATCATTGTTGACTTCTCTCCCGTGACGGATTTCCGTGAAGCTACATGTAGACAGTACGAGGAAAATGTATGCAATCGAGGTGGCTACTGCAATTTCATGCACCTTAAGAAGATTAGCCGGTACCAAGTTTCTTGACGTGATCCTTTTTTCTGAACTTTTCAGCCTTCATGTTTATCTGTATACTTAATTTTTTGGATAATTGCAAAAACTGACCATGTGGTACACTTTTTGCAAGTTGATACCATGAACAATATTTTTATGTTTAATGGAAAAGGGTAAATTTGGTCACATGACTTCCCAATTTTTTGAAAATAACAATTTTGCCCTCGAATGACAAGTGAAAAAAATGCAAAAATTCTCAACTTATCTTCTGAAATATGTAAATCCCTGAAGTTTTCTATATGATATCACCCTCATTTCATTATATGGTGATTTAGGGTATAAATCATAGATCCTTCGTTATCACTTTTCAGGGAATTGAGGAGGAAGTTATTCGGGAGAAACCGGAGGAGGCACAGTAGAAGCAGGAGCCGCAGTCCTCAGAGGCACCATGGAGGTCGTGATGAGTACCCACACGGTGGGCGAGGCTCTGGACGAAGAGGAGGAGACGGTCACCGAGATGTGCAGTACCATGAGCGGGGCAGGAGGCCAAGAAGCCGAAGCCCTGGGCGTGGAGGAGATCGGAACAGAAGCCCTGGTGGGGCAAGGAGGAGGAGGAGCCCTGTGAGGGAGAATAGTGCAGAGAGAAGGGCTAAGATTGAGCAATGGAACAGGGAAAAGGAGCACTCAGAACCTGCTGCTCACAAGGATGATGATACCTCTGCGCATAACAGAGGAGGAGATGAGGAGGACTATCAGCAGCCATAGAGGCTTTGGTGGTTTAACGCCCTGACTTTTTACCCGCCTTTTTT
>JAYMSV010000346.1:0-17927 GCA_036897745.1 Erodium moschatum
GAATGTTGGGGCGCAAGTGTTGTGTTTTGGGCCCCCCGCCCCCCCCTGCCACTTCGTGCCCATCAAGCTACTCTTCAGCGCGGCGAGCTCTGCAGCAATGGTAAAGTCGTTTAAGGGTGCTGAAAACCTCCTGACGGCGACCAGGCGACGCAGCGGCCACGAACTGGGCCAAACGGTTTCGGACAAGGGAGTGCTGCCTAATTTGTAGGGCATTAAGAAGTGTAGTTGGTAAGACGAGACCGGAGAGGACGGGAATATATCGATCAGTACCGGAGCTGTCTTGTTGATATGCATTCCTTGCTTGTTCCCACCGTTTATGTAGTCGGATATGCTGTTTTTGATGGAACAAGGAAACAAAAAAAGAACGTTAAGATGATTATGCAAAGACGTTTGGACATGTTATGTATAACACAATCGGGTGAAAACCGATACCCATATTACGAATTGGGAACTTATTGAGCCATTAGATCAAATTTAATGGATGATTCAGATTTGAATAAAAAATCAGCAATGACATGAATTGTAGATATGCAGAACTTTGAATTAGTGGTTTTATTTTTAAAACCCCTTAAACAGCATGGATAACACCAGTAACTAACTTTGTGTTACATGACTTTTGCACACATTAACAGCAGCCCATTTTTTGTTGCAGAAACAAACATAAAATCTTATATCATGTTGCAACCGTTATAACACCGTCGGTTTTGGCGTGAAATGATTTTGCATTTACTGATCGTTTGTTTCTGACAACAAAGGTTCTATGCTGTCTTTTGTTGCAAAACCACGGATAGTAGGAGGTTAAGCACACGCAAAACTTTCGGGGGCATTTTGGTCATTTCATGCCAAACCCGATGGCTTTGTAACAGTTGCAACACGAAACAATGTTTCCCGTTAGTTTCAGCAACAAAAGATCGCCTGCAGTTTATGTCTACGAAAGGCGTATAGAGACTGAAAATGATATCTCAACCCCTAAATCATCTATCAAATGTAACGAGAATGAAATCAACTTGGAGTGAGAGAGAGAGGCTTACATGTTGTAGCCCTGGGAATATCCATCCTCGTAAGAAGTAGCATTGATAAGGTATCTGGTATACATCCACAAGTGCTCAAAGTAGCGTCTAATCTCGAATTCACTTTGGCTATGCATCATCTCATAACCTGAACACTCAATCTTGTCACAAATCGGTGGTAGTTGATAGTCACATATGCATTGCTCAAACATGGACAAAGTCACCACCACAAGGACCAAACTTGCCCATCCTTTCCTCGCCAAACCCATCTCTAAACTTTTTCAATCCTCAAATGTTACCAATGTGCTATTTACAGTCCCTCAACTCTGTATTTATACTGCTATAGCATTTTTTTGGTAATATGCATCTCATTTAATATTTTTATTATTAAATTCATGCATTTAAAAATTGGAATTGCTGTCACATTGGCTCAGCCCACATATATTTATACTCCTAGAGCATTGTTTTGGTAATATGCATCTCATTTAATAAATAATTAGATTCATACATTAAAAATTTGGAATTGCAATTCCAAATTTGTTGACATCCATGTCTTCAAACGGGAATGAATCCCCCAAAAAACAACAGATTCCAGGAAGTGCAGGTAGATAGGGTTACAAAATTAAATGTGCATTTGATTTCAACTTGATTTTTAACATTAATTATTTTCAAAAAAAAACTCAAACATGTCATGATGGACCATGCTTTAACCACTCGTTTGTAATCTCGATTTTATCAGCAAGAAAGCGGAGAAATCCTACTCTAGGGCCCACCCACACTTGTTCCCAAACAGATGTACCTACTGGGGTTCGAACTTCTGATCTCAAGCGAGAGCTCTCTGACCACCAGGCCAACCCAAGTGGGCACTCATCTCCAATCTCTTGGTTACCATGTGAGGTTTTTAATCTCTTGCATTCAGTCTCATATCAAAACCTATCAAAACCCTTATTATTTAAATATGGTTTGCATTTTGGAGAAGAACTGTTCCTCAGTTCCAAAATAAGCGTCTTGATGTTCAAAAAACAGTCTAATTATGCATGATTACCACCACTATCTTTATATTCTTAATTGCCACTCACTCAGATGTAAACTGTATTACGAGATTAGAATACGAGAAAAAGGATAAAAATTCATAAGGGCATCAATCATGCATTTGAAGGTTATAAGATTATTACAGGGTCATACCGTGATTGATGGATTTGGAAAACAAAACTATTGGTCATAGTCTTCAGTGATCCCCTCAAAAACCAAGTATTGTAGAGCCGTGGAGTACTTTGCAGTTCTTGCCTTCCCTGAGCTGCCACTTCCCGAATAGTTACTACCAGTTCTTTTCAGAAGATATGATCCCAATCCATCACCTTCAACAAAAGAATCATACTTCAAAAACCTCAAAGAAGAATCTAAAAGCAAAACACAACAGGTTTGGAGAAACCCTTCTGTGCATAGAATCATCCTACAATTGAACCAACCTTTGATCATAAAGATGCTTCTGATCCATCTCTTGTAGATAAAGATCAACCTTGGTGCATCTCCATGGTGCGTATCAGACAAGAGAAGCTTGCAATGGCCCCTTTCGCTGTTATATATAATATGGGAAAAAAGGCACACGTATACAAGTCATTGACAATGCTCTTTGTGATGAACTTGCAAATTCAATTACCAAAGTCTTACTTTGCATGAGTTATGGCATTGTGGCATAAAGCTAAGGTCCGAACCATCTCTAAGTCTCGTCCACGAGGATTGGCATACCTCTCCTGGCAGCTCCTTTGTGAATTTGAAAGATAAAAAAATACCCAACATAAGCATGATGATTGATGAACCAACATTTTCTACACGGTACATAATGTGAATCACTTGCACAAGAAAAGGGGGGTTACCTTTCATCAAAGAAGTCTCCAAAATCATCAATAATGACTGCGGTAGGAAATGAATCATGCAAGTGAAATGCAGCAAAATACTTCTTGATTGATTCATGATCTTCCACATACCTATGAAAAATACCGAAAATTGAACATGTTTAACGTACCCCAATTGAAATTTTCTACACACACCGACCTATTGCTCAAGAGGGAGTGTCATACTTCATTTCTATTCGCTGAAAGACATCTGAGGATGGATCAATACCCTGGAAATTTAACACAAAAACACATTTCATGCACATTACATATCATAACACAAATCAATTCCCTGAAAATTTAACACAACAACACAACCCATGCACATTACATCTCATTACGCGGATCAATTCCCCAAAAATTGAGCACAAAAACACAATCCATGCACATTACATCTCATAACACGGATCAATTCCATAAAATTTGAACACAAAACATGCACATTACATCTCATTACACAGATCAATTCCCCGAAAATTGAACACAAAAACACAATTCATGCACATTACATATCATGACACGGATCAATTCCCCCACAATAGAACACAAAAACACAATGCACATTACACATCATAACTTCACGTTCATACAGGAAGAACACGATTTTTCGTTTCAGTAAGTTGCAGGTTCAAATCCTAAATGCGAGTAGTGACCTCAATATTGCAGATCAACAATCTTATACTCGATACACTACGAAATACAAGTACATATCAGATCACAGAGATCGTTACCTGAGAAAGATATGGAGGTTTGGCTTCTAACTTCTGCCGGCTGCACAGGAACACCACTTTACCATCGCTGCCAGAACCGATCCCCAGAGCTGAGTTGAAAGCGAACTGGAAGAGCAGAGAAGTCTTCCCGCTGAAAATCAACAACACATTCCATGAAATCGAGCTCGTAAGGTACACAATCAGAACCAGATTGCGAGAAGAACTGGAGTGCCTACAAGGTGTTCGACGTATTGTTTCAGAGAGAAAAAAAAAGACAAAGAGAGGAAGGTAACTACTCAACCATGAAGGCGGGCCCGAGAGGAGGCTGATCGGGTCGGGTTGTTCGTGCCGGAGATCCATTTGCTCCACCGAGAAGAACCTCTCCACCATGGCCTTGGCTTCACTTTACTGTTCTGGAGACTTGGGAGGAAGACGAACCGAGTAGCATCACAGTCGCGCGACTTTACCGTCGCCTTGTCTCTACTGTTTATTACATGGGCCAAGGCCCCATGTTGGATAAGCTGTTTGGGCTCGTATTTGAGCCCATTTAGAAAGGGTTACAATAGATCTGCCAAGAGCATCTGCAGTCCATTAGTTTGATTGGGACCGCAAGGAAAGAGGTTAAAATAATAAATTAATAATAAACTTTCATTTCAGCATTATTAACAAGGTTCTAAAAATCGCTAGGCGCTAGTCGGGTGGTTAGGGTCTTTTAGGGATTAATCGGGAACTAAACGATGATTAATTGAGGATTAATTGAATTAATCGGGTCGGTCAACAAAGAAATGGGGGCTAGGCGGAGCCTGGTCGGGATTTTTAGAACACTGATTATTAATAAACTCTAAATTGCAGTTTAAGAAGCTGCAAGGGAGAGACTGAAAGGAAAAACAAAAGGTTTAGCTTTATTTCACTCACATTTTCATAGTAGTTGACAGAAAGCATCGGTGATTAGCTAAGCCATCAGATGAGGCTGTTATTATTTCTCTATTATCAAATTGCTTTCAGTTTTTTTTTCAGCCACCTTTCAGCCTTGGACCGTAAATGCTCCAAGCCATTCCAATCCTACATACAAGCCATTCCAATCCTACATACGGTTCAATACAAAAAGGAAAATTTCATATAACTACCTTTAATTATTCATGATTTCTATCTGACTACACTTTCCTATTTTCTTTTTGTCTAGAGATATCCCAAATTTCAAAAAAAATCACTTTATTATAATTTTGTTAGTTTTGAAAGGAGAAAAGATCATATCCATAATCTTTTCAAGCGTTGTCATTTCTCCTTTATTTTCGCTCTCTTTTATTTCTCCCCCGAAATAGGTGCTCTAAGACTCCAAACCAAACATTGTTGCCTGGCAGTAGCTAGACAATAATATTGCCTGGCAGTAGCTAGACAATAATATTAGACTCCAAACCGAATAGGGCAACGTAATATGTACAAATAACGTAACCAACATGTACACCACACCTGTTAAAAATACAGTTATTTCTCCATAATTGAACTTCAGGCTTTCCATGTATACTTTTAAATTGGACCGTAACTTGGTTTTGAAACAAAGTTCATTATTTCATGCTTACTACTGTCACTCATCAAACGTTTCAACCAAAAACCACAAGCTGGATCTGGCGATGAAATGATAATATTTCTTTCAATTTTAACTGCTGCTGCAACTTAAAAACAAGGAATAACTGCAAAATAAGTACGATTCAATATTCGTACTTTTGCAACATGTAATCCTCTTTGATAATTGTCTTACGTTTTTGTTGCAATTTATATAAAAATGACATTTTACCCTTTTCAATGACGGAACATGAAACATTTTTTTAAGAATAATCAAAATCGTTATCACTTGACTCAATCTGCATTTTCAGTGACCAAACACGAAACATTTGCTAAAGATAGTCAAAACTCTTTATCACTTGACTCGACGAAGAGTATACTAAACTTTGTCAGCGGATAACTGAGCTGATACAAATCTATGATCCAAAGTAATAAACAGAAGAAAGAAAGAAAAGTCTTCTAATGTCAGGTTAACAAGTCAATGTAGAAGAAAAGAGTTGCTCACAAAGTCACCGATCTTCTCCGACCACTTTCAACGGTAAAGACATGCCGTTTACAGATACGCCGTTCTGTGAAAGTTCCGAGAAATCACTGCTCTCAAAAAAGCACTGGTGCAAGGCCTTCACACACTGCTCGGCTTCACTGTCGTTTACTATCAACGATATGTTCACCTGGTTCAGCATCAAAACAATGTATATAGATAAACGGTTTTGTGACAGAAAATAAAGACAAAAAGTCGTCCACTTGGGTTAGCCTGGTGATCAGGGGCCCTCTCACCTCTTTGAGGTCAGAGGTTTAAACCCAGATACAGTCTAAGGGTGTTCAAAAATCTGCTACACCCGACCCACCCACTAATCCTCCCAACCCGCTAGCCATTCAACATCCATTCGCATAAAACCAGATGAATTGCAGATCAGGTTTTATGAATCCTACTCATTGTGGGTGGATGGAGGATTCCGGGAACGAGATCCGCGGATCACTCGCCCACCCGCTTCTCCTAATAAGCCTCCTGTTTTAGATCATGGTAAAGCCCAAATCAGCAAACCCAACTCATGAACCTTACACATTCAGCCCACTACTTTCTCTCTTGGAAAATCCTTCATAAACCCGAGTCCAACACTTAGTATTTTAGGTTGAGCGGATTTTTGAGTGGTTTTACATGGAACGGGTTAAGCGGACCAGACCAGATCCACCCGCAAATCCGCCAAATGTTACTTATTCATGGGCGGTTCGCGGATCCGAGAAATACCAATCCACATCCACCCGGAGGTACATCTGCTTGGTAGCAAGTGTGGGTGAAGTTAAGTCAGAAATTAGATTAAGCTAGAGCAGAATTTCCCCGCTTTCTTGCTGTTAAAAAAGACAGATGCTTGGAACGGACCTTGGATGCTCCTTGTGATATCATCTGCACATTGACTCCATTGGTTCGGAGAACTCGAAATGCCTGCACCAGAACGAAGAGGACGAGTGATTACAGTCATAGCGACTTCCTACAGAAGATTGATCGAAAAAGGTGCAGCTTTGGAAGCATTGGTTTCGATACCTTTTCGAGTATCAATGAAGAGAGCTGCACGTTTCCAATAAGAGAGATGATTGATCTGTGCTGCAGAAGATTCACAACTGCTATTTTTTCAAGTTCTTCAACCACGTGATCAAGTTCCTGCTCATAGGACATGTCTTAGATATCGGGTTGCAAGGATATCTAATAGATGGAAAAAATAGGACATGTCTGCTTGAAAAATATTCGGGACCAAGTAACAGGAACTTAGTTTATTTACTCAGAACATGAACAATAAAGCTCCACATACAGAAAATAAAACTAAATAGGGATAATCCCACACACTGACCTTGTCAAGTTTCTAGTTTAACCAGACTGACTTCTAAATTTTCTCAACCAATTAACTTTCAACTTTTCTCACTTTAATCTATTTAGGTATTAAATGACAAAATACCCCTACATCAATTTAGGGAGTTCAGGAAGAATTTACTACAGCAGCGGCATGTTTTTGAAAATTTTAAAAACTACTGAAGAATATTTTTGTCATCTATTATCAAAATGAAGTAAAGTGAGAAAATTCGGAAGTTCAATGTAGTTGAATGAGAAAATTTAAAAATGTGACAAGGTTAGTGTACTTTTGCGAGATTTCCCCAACTAAATGCTAGTAGAAAGCGCATGAGATCACGTGCTTACCTGCTGAATTAGTTCTCTACTCCAAATTTTGGAAGGATCAAGGGTCAAAGATATACTAACTTCACTAGTAGCAACAACATCCACAGATATGCCCAGATCTTCAAAGATTGCAAACACCTGTTTGGAGGAAGAATAAGCCATGTCAATTGCATATATAATGGGCGACATTAAGGTTACAATAAGTGAGATTCATAGGAAATGATTGTTATAATTCAACCTTTGCAAGGAAGCCAAATTGGCCAAGCATGCGGGTACTGACTATATCCAACATGGTGACATTCCGCTTTAGAACTATACTCGTCAGCACAGCCTGTGATTGGTTTTACATCAAACTACACTCGTTAGGACAGCATATCGAGCGAAATTCTTCATGTTCAAACCTGTCAAAATGAAGATGGAACGTACCTCACTCATATCCCTTGTCTTGGTTATGAGAGTACCTGGAGCTTTAGGGTTGTAAGAATTCTTAACCCTAACAGGGATTTCACCTTCTCTGGCTGGTCTCATGGATTGTGGATGTAGGACCTATAACCAGGACATACTGTTAGTAAGAACACTCATGCTTTACCTGAATTAATTTTTATTTGTTTTAGTTAACTCTGCAGACTTGATTAAGGTCGGTCACAGGTCACTACATTTTCAATTAGCATATTGACTGTTCAATGCACTCACTGGAGTTCAAATTTAGATAAGATGAAGATCAATATCAAATAAAACAACAATAAACTAACCTGGGCACCGAAGTAAGCAAGCTCGGCTGCCTCTTCAAATGTCAAATAAGGTACAGGCTCGGCATGTGAATAAATACCAGGATCGCAAGTCAAAACACCATCCACGTCTTTCCACACCTGTTAAAATAGCAACCTAAGCTGATAAAAAAAATCTGAATAGAATAGCATATATTATTTGTGGATGATTCCCAACTTAAGTTCTGAATGTAGTTTTAAACAATAGACCATCAAATGTTAATTACAAACACAAAGGGGGTCGATGCACGCACAATGTTGCACATATGTCATGAATTATGAAGTTATGGCGGGGAATAAATGAAACCAGCATCCCATCTTACCTGAATCTCTCTCAAGCCGAGGGCTTTGCCAATGGTTGTGGCTGTCAAATCACTGCCACCCCTGCCCAGGGTGGTAACTGCACCGGATTTCCATCCCTGCAATTAGAAGACAACTCAGATGTGTAATGCACCGCTGATAAACTTTATATAGAATTTCCAAGCAAGACCTTTCCGAGGAAGCCGGTAACAACTGGGATTGCAGGATCAGAAATCCAGTCGCCATGCAATTTCTTGGCAATGGCTGGGTAAGTCACTTCCAGGATATCTGCGTTTGTGAAGTCGTCTGTGGTAGTGAAACCAATATCAAATGCATCATACTGGAAACAATATACAGTGGCATGATTAGTTGTCATTAAAAGATAGCCTAGAAGTTTAGTCAGGTCTAGTGTAGATAATTCATACTTGACGTGCTTTAACTCCGATTGTATTGAGATAAGCTGCAAAGATTCTTGTGGACATGCACTCCCCAAATGAGACTAGGTAGTCTGTTGTACGGGGAGTTAACTCTTTCATCATAGCTATCCCTTTCAAAAGTTGCTCCAGATCTTCCAAGTGAGCTGCCAAAATCTCTAATATATTACTCTTAATTATCATTTTAATACGGAAATGGGACTATGGGCATGGATGACAAAAACTTAGAAAAGCAGTAAAAGGGTCCTTACCAGAAATAACAGCACCATCAATTCCAAGTTCATCCACAGTCCTACATATACAAAGCCACAAATGCTAATCCATACATCAGAACCACGATCCGAAAAGTATATACGTATATGTATTCAAGAAATGGAAAGAGATCAAACCTGATCTGAAGTTCCTTTATAAAACTCAACTCGTTGATATCTGATACTTTAGAAACACCGCAAGTGATAGCTTTCTCTCCAGCCTAGAACAAAACCGTTAGTAACTTGGTGGCGAGGAAGATAACGCAATTAAAACAAAGTCATCAAAGGAACGGTGCTTTACAAGCAGAAGTTTGTTGGTAGTTTTTCCCATGGCAGAGAGGACAATGACGGGCCTTTCTTCAGGAAAACTAAGAATGAGACTAGCAACTTCTCTCATCCTCTTTGCAGATGACACTGACGACCCACCAAATTTCATCACACACGTCAATTCCTCCCCACCAAGGTTTTGCTTCTGATCACTCTTACCATCTTCGAGCACAGCTCGGATTCCTCCATTGCCATTAAGTTTCAATGGTCTTTTTCTACAAGTATCTCCAAACGGAGCATATAACCCACAAAACGAAGCATCATACGAGGCAAAATTTAACAGTTTGGACCGAAGTAAGAGACATGGCCTTTGAGCACAAGGCGAGTTCCTTGAGAACCCGTTGTAGCAAGATTTTACAGAACATAAGTGCATTAAAGGTTCCATTTCACAAATCAGTAAGCTCTACTGCTACACTACTATAGAACTTCGGCAGCTTGGTATCTAATTTCCACACTACACTTAGGGTTTCATTCAAATCAACTTCCCTTTCCAAACAGAACTAATCCTAAGTTTGTCTTCAGAGAACAAGTTCTATACACGAACGATTAACATCAGTAGCGCAATCAGCTTATGTGCATAAATCCTTATCGGCTCACCCGAACTGAAACAGCAAAGAAAATCGCAATCAGCCAGCAATCTCACGCTCCTACCGTCAGTTTCCAGGAAAATCAGAAACAAAACCACAGAAAATTGCACCGATCGACTGAAGCGCTAACACACTTATCAGATACCCCTATTTTCCAGCGTTTTCTCAGCAACCAAACACAGTAATCAAATCGAAGCAAACCTGAAGTGTTACTCAGAGATCTGAAAGGAACGAAGAGACGGAGCAGCGCGACAGAGAGCTCAGGCTAGGTTTTAGCTTCCTCCACAGCCGCCGCACACGGCAGATTTCGATGCTCAGCCTCGAAAATCGCAATCAGCCAACAATTCCACTCTCCTACCGTCAGGTTTCCAGGAAAATCAGAAAGAAAATCACAGCAAAATTGCACCAATCGACTGAAGCACTAACACATTTATCAGATACCCCTACTTTCCAGCGTTTTCTCAGCAACCAAACACACTAATCAAATCAAAGCCAACCTGAAGAGTTACTTGCAGATCTGGAAGGAATGAAGAGACGGAGCACAGCAGCGGGACCGAGAGCTCAGGCTCGGTTTTAGCTTCCTCTACCGCCGCCGCACACGGCAGAATCCGATGCTCAGCCCCTTTTTCGCGGCGTTTCAAAGTTCTAGAAGCAGCACAGTGAGTGTGATAAGATCAC
Source organism: Erodium moschatum (assembly GCA_036897745.1). Lineage (NCBI taxonomy): Eukaryota > Viridiplantae > Streptophyta > Magnoliopsida > Geraniales > Geraniaceae > Erodium > Erodium moschatum. The sequence goes on from JAYMSV010000346.1 coordinate 10,693, forward strand.
CGGCAGATTTATAGTTCCGCGATCATAGTGGGACACGTGGCCGTGATCGCAGTTCGGTAATTCTGTTGACTCTAATGGCGCGCACTAAGACCACTAGGCTCGGGCTTGGGCTTGGGCTTGGCGGGTTAGGCTAGTCATGTAGGCCCAGAGAGATATAATTCTTGAATTTTTATTATTTATTATTAAAAATGCATAACAAAATATTAGTAAACAAATTTATGAGGATGGAAGAGAAATCAGGGTATAAATAGATAAATTTTTTATTCGGTTGGAAGTTCGACTTTATAATATAATAAACAAGCAAGCCCGTTTAATATTTAATTATTTATATTAGAAAATTAAATGATTCAAATTGAGACTGATTTTACTTCAAATATCATATGTGATTTCAAATCTAATATAAACTTCAAATAGGAGTTCTTTTGAGTGCGAGTCTTCAATCATATTTGTAAATGGTTCGGTTGGATTTAACGGGGATCAAAAATGTATTTTACGAAAGAAAGAAATGGAAGAACTAGGTTGATAGGAGAATAGTCCAAACTAGACAAAGAATATCGACAATGTAATTTGTCTCCGGTTCTGATTATTAGTCTCGATTCGTCCAACCTCGCCCAGTGGAATTAACTCACTACAAGGGGATTGAATTAAGAGTGGCAATAAACCCCTCATCCCAAAATAAAGAGAATTGTCTATAATTGTCTATAGTCACACTTTCCGTCGAATTGTTGATTAAATGAGTGTTTATCCCAATAACTAAAACATGTGATATCTTAAATGCATGAATCATAGAATTTTCGTATGATCATGGACTATTCGTCAAGAGGAAGTTCTACTCATCCGAACGCACTCTTCCCTTAATTTCTTTTCTCTATCCCCACATTGTCAGGATTATTCCGGAGGTTATCTCAGTCTAATTGGATGAAAAATAAAAAAAGGTGGGCCGAGTTTATTTTTAGATTGTTTGGGTCACGTGGCGATTCTCCATAGGAGAATCGGGCTTAGACCCGAATACACGGTCGACGAATCCATCGACTTTTATGGTGTCGAATCGACAGAACCGTGGGTTTGGATCTTTTTTCTCAAAAATGTACCGAATCGACGCACAGAAGCCTCCGACAATCACTCTAATTATTTTTTTAAAATCAACCATTTTAGACCCGAGAGCCTCCTTTGACATTTCATTTCACTCATAGAAACAGAAGGTCAGCTCTTCTGCCTTATACGATAGGTTAAACAACAAAGCTCGAAACACTTGAAAATTTCTGAGCTGTGAACCAGAGCTTGAACCGCATCAGCTGAAAGCTAACGCTTTGCCAGTTCCATCAATCTGTAGCAGAGAAGTGCAAAAATCAGCTAATTCATATCCATGGCGGTCGTAGCCGCCATTTCTTCTCCACCTCCGTCGTGTAGTTCAAGGATATTGCCCCAAAACAAGGTTCCGACCTCAAAGTCTGCAAATTTCTCCCGAACCCCTCTCCGGGTCTCTCTCAAATCTCCATCTTCCGATGCCAAGACCCAACAGCTCCGACAAGGGCCAGACCAGAATGCTCAATTGGTGTCTCTCTCGAATCAGGGCAGGCTCAGGGAAGCTCTGGAGCTTCTTCGCGAAGCAGACGAGGTCGGTGTCGCCGTGCATCCTCGTACATACCAATCCCTCCTCGAATCATGCGGGAAATCGAAATCTTTGTTCCACGGACGAGCTGTTCACGGCGTTCTGAGAAGAAATCTGGAGGACCCATCTGGGTTCCTGGAGGGTTGTGTGCTGAGGATGTATTTGAATTGTGGGTGCTTCTCGGATGCCCGTAAGGTGTTCGATGAAATGCCTGAGAGGAGTTTGGCAACTTGGGCTGTGATTATCTTAGCTTATGCTAGAAGGGGGCTTTTGGGTGAAGCTTGTAGGTTGTTCTCATGTATGTGTGAATCAGGAACTAGACCAAACCAACCTTTCTATATGGGCCTGTTGGGATCTTTGGCTGGTGATTCTTGTGTTGAGCTTGGGAAACAGATACATTCCCATGTGATTAGAGCTGGGTTAGCTGACAATATCCCGATCGAATCAGCCCTCTCCAACATGTACATCAAATGTGGATCGATCGATGATGCTGAGCTTGTTTTCGATCGAATGGCTGAGAAGGACGTCATATCTTGGACTGGAATGATGGTGGGGTACACGAGATTTGAGAAAGACGACGACACCATTGCCTTGTTTGGTAACATGTTGAGGGAAGGGATTGACCCGGATGAGTTTGTGTTCTCGATTGTTCTCAAGGCATGCTCTACATCGAATAACTTGTGTATGGGAAAGCAAGTTCATGGCTACATTGTGAAACTCGGGTTGGAGACTGAAGTTTCAGTAGGAACTCCCCTTGTGGCCTTTTATGCAAAATGTATGGATCTTGAATCAGCGTCTCATGCCTTTGAGAGGATATCTGAACCAAACGATGTGTCATGGAGTGCTATGATCTCTGGCTACTACCAAACAGGTGATATCGAAAAGTCTCTCAAAATCTTCAAATCATTGAGAAGTGAAGGCTCGATTTCGAATTCGTTCATATACACAAGCATTTTTCAAGCCTGCGCAGTTCTTGCAGATCTGAATACGGGATCTCAAGTTCATGCTGATGCGATGAAAAGAGGGTTGGTTTGTGAACTCCATGGCGAAACTGCAATCACTACAATGTACTCCAAATGTGGTATGTTAGATTATGCTTATCGAGCTTTTGAATCAATCGATAAACCCGATACTGTGGCTTGGACTGCTATGATCTCTGCTTATGCTGACCATGGAAATGTCAGTCAAGCTCTGAAGCTTTTCAGTGCAATGCTGGACTGTGGAGTGAGGCCCAATAGAGTTACATTTGTGGGTATTTTGATAGCTTGTAGCCATGCTGGTTTGGTCGTGGAAGGAAAAAAGTACTTGGACTCGATGAAGAGTGAGTATGGCGTGGATCCAACCGTGGATCACTATGATTGTATGATCGATGTGTATTCTCGTGCTGGGCTATTAGAGGAAGCATTTGAATTCATAAAGACTATGCCTTTCCCACCAAGTGTTTTGGGCTGGAGAAGCTTCTTGGGCGGGTGCTGGACTCACCGTAACCTTACCCTAGGGAAGATTGCAGCTGATAACCTCCTCCAGCTGAACCCAGAAGACACAGCAGCGTATGCCGTCTTGTTTCATCTGCACACTTCATCAGGGAAATTGGAAGGAGTGGGTCGTGTTAGAGAGATGATGGAGGAGAAAAATTTGGAGAAGGAGCTTACTTGCAGCTGGGTTACAGTTAAAGGTAAGCTACACAGGTTTGCATCTGGGGATCGAAACCATCCTCGATCTGAAGAGATCTATGCAAAGTTGAAAGATTTGAGCTTCTCTGTCACAAAAGATGAAGAAGAAGACATGTGTAACTCCTTGGGGCAAAAGGGTAAGTTTCTTGAGCATAGTGAGAGACTTGCCATAGCTTTGGGGCTCTTATCAACGCCTAGCAATGTTCCTATTCGGGTTTTTAAGAACTTCAGGGGTTGCAAGTATTGCCATGGATTTGCCAAACATGTGTCCTTGATCACCGGTCGGGAGATTGTTGTGAGAGATACTGTAAGATTTCATCATTTCAGATCAGGACAATGTTCTTGCAATGACTGCTGGTGATCTTAGCAATGGCACCGACTCTTCTTGTACTATTGTCCTTGAATACATATGGTATTTTTTTTCTTGTACTATTGTGTGAAAAAAAAAAACACTTTTTCTTTCTTTTTCATTAGATCTTTACAAAAGTTCTACATTCTGCAGAATTTAACAGATTCGAGGAACAAACAAACAAATAACGTTCTGTTTTCTGAATCCTTAACACATAAACTTACATGTCTGAATCTTTTTTGTTTCAGATTCTGGAACTGATCATAATGCTTCTGGTAGAGGCCTGCCAAGCAGAAACGACTTGAACAACGCTAGTGATCTCTGAGGCTGTGAGAAAGGCGCTTCGTGAGACGCTCCTCTGATCGTTGCAAAGGAGAGGATGTTGCCGTACACTTGAGTCCACCCACCAACCTTAAAAAAGGTAAGGAAACATTGAAAACTTTCTTCAGTTCATGGTACTTTATCTGAAACATAAATCATTGTCCTAACTCGTTACAAGACTCACCTGTTGTCCCTCAAACCATACTCGATATGGAACAGTAGTGTTGAGTCCTAGTTCTTCTGCCAAACCATGAACTAATGTTCTACTTCCCGTTAATGGGATCACTGAATCTTGATCTCCACTGTAAATCGAGAACAACCCATGAAGTTAAAGACCAAACTCTACATATAAAGTTCTTAGGTGCAAGGATTAGAACCAGTGGTCTGATACTAATTATACCTGTAAACCAATACCGGGATTCCAGCCTTTACAAGCTTTGAGACAATGTTGATTGTGGGTTTTTCAACATCAAGCAACTCGTAGTCTAAGATGCTACATGGTCAATCAAAATATGTCAACAAATGTGGAAATGACAATTCAATACCCTCAAGTATATGCATGCTTTATAAATCACTACCCTAATTTTTAAGGATAACACTTCACTACCCTCATTTACTGAAGTGACACTTTACTATCCGAATTTCATTTGAATTTTAAGTGTAACAAATCACTACCCTGAAATTTCTGTTTTCTTAAACTGGCGGTGTAACTAACTGGTAATCCAGGGTAGTGATTTGTAAAAATGCATAGTTCAGGGTAGCAATTTGTAAAACGTCCAGAGTTAAGGGTAGTGATTTGTAAAATGTGCATAGTTCATGGTAGTGATTTGTAAACTGTGCATAGTTCATGGTAGTGATTTGTAAAAGGTGCATAGTCGGAGTAGTGAAGTCTCATTTCTACTCAATAAGACTAAGAAAAATTCAAACATTTCATACAACTGAAGCCTGGCCTATTCGATTTTCTTACTTGCTGCAGACAGTCCATCTGGCAACTCCCACAAGCCGGGCATGAAGAGCCTTCTGGACATCATGCCGGTTCAAGTAATTTACCGTTTTGTCCTCCACACAGACATCAACTCTCTCCGTAAGTTGCTGTGAGACAAAGAACACAGTCAGATCTGTAACTTGCTGTTCAAGCAACTGCAAAACTTTGTTTCTGACTCACTTGGGGATGAAGAACATTGGACTGAGACTGCACAGATGGGATACAGACATCGAGGGTAACATCGTACTTGTCAACAAATTTACTTGTTTCCTTGGACACTTGTTTCATGACCCTCAAACAGACCGAAGAAACATTGCCTCTATAGTACTCACTCACATACTGTGAATAATTGCAGCCTGCAGTGAACAATCTGTATGTTGAATCTGAGATCAACCCATGAGACCAGAAGAACTCGGCCCTTGAGTTGAAGTCAGTGGCAAACTCCAGAACTGGATTTCCAAGCTGCAACGAAGCGTGATCATCTGGTAAGAACAACAGTTGTACTAATAGGAAACGGGTTGATTGCACATAACTACCTTTATGAGTTGCCCACAAACACATGATCGCATAGGAAAATTTACCATGGGGTCATGTGTTTGTGAGGAATTCGTAAAGGCAGTTATGTGCTATCTACTCATAGGAAAATGTTCTTAAATAGTGCAGAAGCATATGTTTCGAATTTAGTCGATATAGAGACTATTTCTGAAAGATTTTATGCTTACTAATAATACTCACAGCAATGCCTTCTAAATTGAATTGTTTCTTTCTTTTGTTGGATTCAAGCATGAGCTCTGCCAGTTGAGGAACATAGTGACCTGATGATGGCATAACTGTAAATTATATGATGTAGAAGGGCATAACTGTAAATCGAGAGGAAAAACTACACATACCAGCATAGCTCTCCCCTGTAATGAACAAGCTTCTGTATCTGTATTGTGGGAATTTCTTAAACCAGCCCTCCATAAAGACCAAATTGTCCCTAGCTGAGCATAAATTATAGAGAGAGAGAAAATATCGATTCATTGAATTTTTTTATCGGCAAATCCTAATCTAGTTTCGAGCACGACCTCTTTAACCGATAAATTTAATATAGGGAAAACGTTATTTATACTCCTTTCAACCGATAAATTCTATACATACCTGTGATCTTGTCATTTACAGCTTTATAGGAGGAGCTATCTGATGCATAAGAGAACCCAACTCCAACTGGTGCCTCCAAATACAACATATTTGCTACTGAAAAGAATGAATAAAAGCACACAAAAAGATCAATATTTGAGATGTAAAAATCGGTCTAGGCATTGACTTTACAACACCGATCAGGGTGGATATTTTTGTCTTTTTATGACTTTTAAACAAAGGGGAAAATACCTGAATTCTAATTAACTTTAGGCTCTCTTCCTAACATTTCTTTTAAGTTTTAATTCTATATATCAATATTTTACTAAAAAAAAGAGAGAGAAATACAAGTATAATTGATCTCCGACTACCCCCAATTAATCTCCGGAGGTCATCTCTGCTCGACTAGCGTTTAAAGTTTTTACAACCTTGGTTCTCAACATACCCAATTGACAAAAATAACAGAAAATATGAATCATTTGAATATGGTTAATTTGAGAATCAAGTCACTGAAACAGTTCCAGTACTTGAAATAATAACATACAAATACAACTAAATAATAATCAAAACAAATCAAGCGTTTAGAACATCTCCAATAGTACACTATGACTAGTGGTATAGAGCCATGATAAGAACTCATTGTTTGCACTTCAAATTGACATTCTGTCACGTGTCGGTGTGTCGGTGTGGGATTGGCCCGCCGATTGGACGAATTGTTGTAGGATTTTTGAACGGCCCCCGCCCCCGGCACCCCAAACCCGGGGGAGCCGTGGCAGGCCCTGCAAAGACACGCCTACAACGGCGCTACCACGACCGTTGCAGGTGCTCTTACTACTAAAAGTAAATCAGTTCCATTACCTCTGTTCCAGCTGAACTCGTTCCTCACCAGCTCCTCTCCACTGGGCCGAAACGGCCCGTTCTCCGAAAACGCCCCGACTCCGACCGAAGAACAACCCGGACCTACAAATCAAATCAAACCAAATCGATCAAAACCCACAAAAATTAACCGATTTTTCTTCACAAATTCGAGTTCATCGGGTTAAATTAGCTAAGAGACCTCCATTTAGCCAAAGGACGAGAGGCTTCGAAGCCGGGTCGGTCTCTGCTTCCACAAAGTAGTAAAACAGAGCTCTCCGAGTCCGATTATAGGCGTCCACAGGCTCGTAACCCCAGATA
>JAYMSV010000347.1:0-17922 GCA_036897745.1 Erodium moschatum
TCGATGCACCCGGACATATTCTGGAGCCCGGGGTAACTCCCAACTGTATTTGTTTATGACAGTAATGCAAATTCCTCGTACCCATTTTCTAAAAAAAAAAAACAATTAAGATAGATTAGCTAATATTTCAAATTAGAAGAGGTCATTAATTTCTCAAAGGCCGATAGTCACATGCTCTGCCCTAACCCTAATCCCCAATTTTTCATAAAAGGCAATAAAATATTCACACAACAATCCGAAAAACCCCAAAACACCCCCACACGTGCTTTATTCAATCGAGTTTCTCGTTAAACTGTCCACGTAGGACTCCCCCAACCGGCTGCAACCGGTAACCAATCCACAACGTGACCGGCCACAGGCCGTCGAAATTGCTATCTCCACTCCCCAATTCTTCTTCGTCCCTCTTTTCATGTCTCATTTTTATATCTCTCGCAAAACACAGCAACACATTACATTGTACACACACACGCTCTCTGTTGTTTCAGAGAACAATAAATAATAATCTTAATTTTATTTATTTTTTATTTTTCATATTTTTCTCGGAATAAATCTTCACAGCAGCTTTGTTCGGTTTAGAGCTCTCTCTGGTGTTGTTTGGAAGCTTGCTGTTGAAGATTTTTTTTTTTTGCTACGCGTCGACGACGATCCTCTCTTCTCCGCTGTTTGGCTTTTGTAATTCCGGATTTTCTCTCTCGTTGTTGATTTTCCGGGAAAATTACCGCGGTTCCTTTGTCTTCAAGTAATGTAATTTACTTGCTGCGTTTCAGGATTGTTCGGTGATCTCGCGGAGGTCCTGATTGAGCATTCTGGTGAGGGAATTGTGTGTTTTTTTAATTTTGTTTTTTGGTTAGATCTGGTGGTTTTGTTTTGGATAATGGAGGTTTCTGGTTGGAATTGCAGGTGGTAGGGTGATTTGTAGATGAACTTGGAGGTTTGTGGTTTTTTGTTTTTGGGAGAAGAAGAAGATGAAGAGGTCCAGAGATGATGTGTATATGAGCCCTCAGCTTAAGCGGCCTGTGGTCTCTTCTCGTGGAGAAACGTGAGTTGCTTGTCATTTGGGTTAGGTTTTGTTTGGTGTATTGGTTTGTTAATTTATGTGTTGGATTATTGGAAGTTCAGATGGATTAAGCTGCTTAATGATGAATGATGTTGGTTGACTAGGAATTTGTTATGGAAGTTACCTAATTCTGTTTGTGGAATAGGACAAAAGAAAAGATACGATTTTTTTCCGTGGTTTATTGAAGATAATGTCTTTGAGAAATTAGGATTGCGAGTATCATATATCTCGTGGAAGATTGTTATTTTCCTTAAATAGGGGACTGTTAATATGTGTATATGAGCTCTCAGCTTAAGTGGCCTGTGCGGCCTCTTCTCGCGGAGAAATATGAGTTCCTTCCCATATCGGTTAGGTTTTATTTGGTGTATTGTTTTATTAATTTATGTGTTAGATTATTGGAATTTTATATGGATTAGGCTGCTTAATTATGCGGTGCCGGTGCTTTTATGAAGTTTTGCCAGGTGTTTGTGTGAATTTTGATGAATGATGTTGGTTAACTAGGAATTTGTTATGGAAGTTACCTAATTCTGTTTGTGGAATAGGAAAAAAAAAGATACGATTTTTTCCGTGGTTTATTGAAGATAATGTCATTTGAGAAATTAGGATTGCAAATATCGTATATCTTGTGGAAGATTGTTATTTCCTTAAACAAGTCTTTTTTGGGGGGAAAATGTTACTTATATTCATCGGATGAGTTTATCAGTTGCGCTATTTGCTAATTTCCTTGTATGGTGCTTATGGACCATGAAGTTCTGGGCAACCCCATATGATGGGGGGAGGAGCTGCACAGAAGCTAACGACAAACGATGCCCTATCTTATCTCAAGGCCGTCAAGGACATATTTCAAGACAAAAGGGAGAAATATGATGAGTTTCTTGAGGTTATGAAAGATTTCAAGGCCACAAGGTCCGGTCACGGTATTAGATATTCTCCATCAAGTCAGTTGTTTGGTGGAACCGTTCTCACTTTTATCACTGTTCAATGTTGATTGTAGAATTGATACAACCGGTGTCATAGCAAGGGTGAAGGATTTATTCAAAGGACATCGTGACCTAATTTTGGGTTTCAATACCTTCTTGCCAAAGGGCTTTGAGATCACCCTCCCACTCGAGGGAGAGCAACCTCAACAAAAGAAGCCTGTTGATTTTGATGAAGCTATCGGTTATGTGAACAAAATCAAGGTGGTAACGACATAACATAGTTGATTTAGAGGTGGTGATAGTATTGTGTTTAGGGGTGTAACATGATATATTCTTATTTTGCAGACACGGTTTCAAGGCGATGATCACGTCTATAAATCATTTTTACAAGTTTTGAATATGTACAGAAATGACAGCAAGTCCATCTATGAAGTTTACCATGAGGTGTGCTTGCTGCGCATTGTTACAGTTCTTATACATTATGCTATTAATTACATTTTTTGTTTCCACTTGTGAATTTTTGGGTTGACTAGGTGGGAGCCTCGTGCACTGGGCTTTCACATTTTTTTTTCTTAACAAAATATAATATATTATGACTTTTTGCAGGTTGCCACAATTTTTCATGACCACCCAGACTTGCTATCGGAGTTTATTAATTTTCTACCCGAAGCTTCAGTGGCAGCCTTGATTCGGCATGGTCCATCTGTAAAAACTTCCATGCTGCACGACAGGAGCCCTGCCTCCACAATTCGGCAAATACATCTTGATAAAGTGTTTTACTTTTCATCTCCTTGTGCCTCATTTCCGAGTTTATGGTAAACTTCAAGTTAACATGTTATCTATGTATGTTGTTGCCAGAAAGAAAGGACTACAATAGCACATGCTGAGCGTGACCTTAGTGTTGACCCTCCTAATCCAGAGAATGACAGAGCCCTAATGATCAAATTAGACAAAGAGCAAAGAAGACGTGATGATAAAGAAAAGGGGAGGAGAGAAGACAGAGACAGGAGAGATCGGGAAAGGGATGACAAGGATTTTGAGCATGATAGCAATAGGGACTTTAACGTGCAACGCTTGCAGCACAAACGAAAATCTGCACACAGGCTTGAGGATATCGAACAATTGCATCAAGGTGAGCTAGGAGATGGCAATTTTGGAAGCCACCCGGTTTCATCTTCTTATGATCGTAAAATTTCTATGAAAGCGAGCTACTAATAATTAGGTGTGCATATAAATACACATACTACTGTTGGATATCAAATCCATTTACCTTCAAACCTTAATAGATGAAAGCCGCCCTATATCAATGAAGGAAATCTGATGCCTATCGGTGCCACTTTGGGCTGCTTGTCCATGCTTTGTCTTGAAATGTTGTTTCAATGTTCTTTAGTTTTATTTTGCTTTTGATGTGAAGTTTTTGCTGTCTCTTTTTTGCTTCAATAGCTGCTTTCTCAGCCAGTTCCTTTAATGGCAGGTATCTGCAGCCAACAGTATGCCTTTTGTGACAAAGTGAAAGAGAAGCTACGGGATCCTGACGAGTACCATGAATTTATGAAGACCCTTAGTATCTATAACAAGGAACTAATTTCCAAACTAGATTTGCAATCATTGGTATGCTTATAAACGCATCTATTAAGTTGCTGAATTTATCATGAATCATTATTAGTATTACATCAGTAGTTTTTGGGAGAGGGAAATAAATGAATCATTAATGCTAATGGACTGTGTACAGTTCTGTTAATATTTGATTATAGAATCATCTTTACTCAGCAGCTGTCAATTGCTGATCTTGGAATGATCTGTGCATTTGATGCAATTGCAGCCTCTGATGACAGATAACAGAATGTCATTTGTTTTTGTCAGCCTGAATAGGAATGTGGGACTAACTTAATTTTACAACAATTAAACAACTCTTCTTTCCAGCATGACTTGCTTGTGCTAAGATGTTACCATCTTGGTTAGATAGTTAAGACACAGTATCAAATCTATCTTTTAGTCCTTGTGGATAAACTGATATATCCATAATATTGTTAACAATCTTGAGAGATATAACTTAGGCAAATGAGTTTATTGCACACTTATTGAGAAACATTCTACCAAAAACAATAGGCAATGACCATGTTATTATATATGACAATATATCTTGCATAACCTGATCAATAATTCATACTCCAACGCTTTGTCAGATGGGAGGTTTACTTGGAAGATATCCAGATCTTATGGCTGGGTTCGGTGAACTTTTGGCTTGCTGTGAAAAGATTGGTAAATAGTTATACACTGATTGCTTAAGTTTCCTGGTTTATGGGCATTGTATCTAACCCAATTCTATCCTGCAGATGGGTTACTTGCTGCTATTGTGAGTAAAAGTAAGTAAAAGTTTCTCTTCCATTCTATCTTTAAGCTAGATGATTTTCTAAGCTCATTTTAGTGGACATGTTAATTAACTGGAGACAGATCTAAATAATTAGGTCAGTGATTTTATAGCATAATTAAATCAATTATTTGAACCTCACACAATATACAAGCTGTGGGTGTGTCCAATTGACTATACATTTTTTTGTGGATACGTTCAAACATTTCAACTTCCACAGCCAGTCTTACAAATTTTAATTCCTTACAGAATCATTGTGGAATGATGGACATTTACCCAGATCAATGAAGGTTGAGGACAGTCGAGACCGTGAGAGAGATGATGGGCTTAAAGATAGAGTAAACCGAGAAAGGGATAGACCTGACAGAAATGTAGGATTCGGCAATAAAGATGTAGGAGGTCACAGGATGTCTTTATTTTCCAGCAAGGATAAGTATATGGCGAAACCCATTCAAGAGCTTGATCTCTCTAACTGTGAGCGTTGTAGCCCTAGCTACCGTCTTCTGCCAAATAATGTATGTAGTACTTTTTTTGTGATTTCATACTTCTTCTCTATATCCAGTGTCTTAGTTTCTGTTTTTGTTCATCTGTAATTGAATGAGAACATGAAAAAAAACAAGCATATGTTCTTTCCAATTACTCATGGTTGAAAGAAACAACTGAGTTTATTTTCATAAACACAAAGCCCTTCCTAATTGGGACAGCCATTTTGGATGCTGGGAAGTTTTGTTTAAGGACGTAAAGACACTATTGATTTCCTTATATGATTGTTATGTTTTAACCATGCAGTATCCAATACCTTCATCAAGCCATAGAACAGCGCTTGGTACTGAAGTACTGAATGACAATTGGGTATCTGTAACTTCTGGAAGTGAGGACTACTCTTTTAAACACATGCGCAAAAATCAGTATGAAGAAAGCCTGTTTCGGTGTGAAGATGACAGGTCAGAGCTCACCGATGATTTCACCTTTTTTCTCAACTTATGTACCTCCATGATTTGATGTTTAGGTGGCATGAAGTTTGTTAGAATATAAAACTGTAATCGGGCCTTCAACTATCAGCTTGAGTTTTTAGTTGAGTTGGTCCTCTAATATGGTATCAGAGCCTAATACCTCACGGACACGAGTTCAAATCCCACTATCTTCAAATATTTCCCTATCGATCTCTTTTGCCCCTGATGGGCTTCTTATTAAGTCTTATCTTCAAGGCCTTTATCTCTCTTCTCAATGGGCTCATCTCTCCTAAATAATCCACATCCAAACTCGTGAACGAGCTTGTCTGTAAGGGCGTGTGTTAGAATATAAATTTATAACTGAGCCTTCAACTATCAGCTTGAGCTTTTAGTTGAGTTGGTCCTCTAATAAAGTTAATATAGTGGGTCTTATTAAAAAATCACTTTTTGACAAGCTACATTTAATTTTTGCTAGGTTTGAGCTGGACATGTTGTTAGAGTCTGTAAATGTAACGACTAAGCGCGTTGAAGAACTATTAGAAATGATCAACAGTAATTCATCAAAAACAGACATACTTGATAGGCCAATCCGCATTGAGGAACACTTCACAGGTTAGTATCTGATTGGTGAAACAAAATTTGAGAATAGCCATTAATATGTTGCGAGCTTATGACATAACCATTTCACATCTGTTATTCTAGCTCTACATTTAAGGTGCATTGAGCGGTTATATGGTGATCACGGGCTCGATGTGATGGACGTGTTGAGGAAGAACGCACCTCTTGCTTTACCAGTTATATTAATTCGTTTGAAGCAAAAACAAGAAGAATGGGCAAGATGTCGTTCTGATTTCAACAAAGTGTGGGCTGAAATTTATGCTAAGAATTATCATAAATCGCTTGATCACCGTAGTTTCTATTTCAAGCAACAGGATGCAAAGAGCTTAAGCACAAAAGGTAACCTTCAATATGGGATCATGATATTTATGAGGGTCATTGTAGGTTGATATTGATCATCCTCACTGCTTACTTAATTTATCAATAATCACCATATTAAACTGCAACTGTTCTTAAATCTCTTATCAATACACGACCTTATATTACAAATCAATTATGATTTTCCTATTCAGTGCACTAGTAAACCATTCAAGAAACTTCCAAATGGCATGTATTTTGTAGTTCTTATGACTGTTGCTATGTCCTGCAGCCTTATTAGCAGAGATCAAAGAAATCAGTGAAAAGGAGCGTAAAGAAGATGATGTGCTCTTGGCTATTGCTGCCAGAAATAGAAGACCCATCATTCCAAATCTGAAATTTGATTATCCTGATCCAGAAATTCATGAAGATCTGTATCAGCTCATCAAATATTCATGTGGAGAAGTTTGTACAACTGAGCAGTTGGAGAAAGTGATGAAGATTTGGACAACCTTCTTGGAACCCATACTTGGTGTTCCTTCACGGCCTCAGGGTGCTGAGGATTCTGAGGATGTAGTTAAGGCCAAGAGTCATGCCACAAAAGGTAGTACTCCTAGTGCTGGAGAGAGTGATTGCAGTCCTGGTTGTGGTACCCCTGCCATTAACTCTAAACACACAAATTCTTCCAAAAATGGAGATGAAAACATTCCACCTGAACAATCAACTTCTTCAAGAACATCTATGGTAGATGGGGACAAAGGTGATGCTTCTCTTTATGCTGATCGCATAGCACGAAAAAGTGGTACTATCTGTAACACTCAACAAGGTACTGCATCTATGGTGGCTGAACCGTCAGGGGTCAATTCAAATGCATCACTTGCTAACGGAGACGAGCAAAGTAAAGGAATTAATAATGTGGAGAAAACATCAGGTTTGTGGAATTTTTGATGAATTCAATTCTTTCTTGAACCTGTTTACAAGTTTCATTTATCTTATATGAACTAGAGTTCTGAGATGCATTTTTCTTTGCAAGGGCTTAGTGCTACTCCTTCCAGACCTGGCAATGCTACTGTTGAAGGCCGAGTGGAGATAAGGTCTAGCAGTCAAGCTTTACCTTTGTCAGAGGTATGGATATATCTGCCTAAAATTACCGTTAAAGTTATGTTCATACATTCTCAACTCAAGAAATATATGCTCTCTACAACCCATGATTCTATGATTGTATTACTGTTATGTTGATATCATCGATTCGTTACTGCTTGGATTTGCATGTTGCATGAACCATCCAACTTCTAAGCATGCTTGTCATTAGTTAACTGGTGAGCTCAAGTATTTTTACTAATTTGATTAGTGGTAAGTTCTAAACAAACATATTTATATAGTAATAGTAACTTAAACATCCTTTCTACCCTATTAGTCCATCCTGGTTTTGAGCATGAGGGGATCATAAGTACGCAACAATACGTTGAGATCATTTGCAGTAAGATTCTATTTGAAGTTAACATGCTAATTTATTGATGGCATGAGCTATGAATTAGGATTAGTGAATCTATCTCAAGTTCTCTATGTCTAACAAAATGATCTTGGCATCTACATATTAAAAACGTTAGTCACGTATCCACGTCATTAAGTGGTTAGAAGGACTAGTGCCACCTTGTAACCTTTCCAAAAGATTAAATGTTTTTGTCGATGCTTCAGGGTGGTGATGGTACTGAACCTATCATATCAGCCAATGGAGTGATGGCCGAAAGCATCAAAGTGAATACATACTGTCCCAAATCTGCTGGACATTCCAAAATCGAAAGAGAAGAGGGTGAATTGTCTCCAACTGGAGATTTTGAAGAAGATAATTTTGCAGGCTATGGAGAAGCCGTGCCAGAAACAAAGGATAACTCTACAACCAAACATGGAGCAGCATTTTGTGGAGATGCAGATGACGAAGGTGAAGAAAGTCCTCGGAGGACATCAGAAGACAGTGAGAATGCTTCCGAGAACGGTGATGTCTCTGGAAGCGAATCCGGTGATGGAGAGGATTGCTCCCCTGAAGAGCACGAGGAAGATGGAGAGCATGATAATAAAGCTGAGAGTGGAGATGAGGCTGAAGGCATGGCAGATGCTCATGATGTGGATGGAGATGGAACATTGTTACCATTTTCAGAACGTTTCTTATTGACTGTTAAGCCTCTTGCAAAGCATGTCCCTCAAGCACTGCTTGGTAAAGAAAAGGAGTCTATTTTCTATGGGAATGATTCCTTCTATATGGTCTTCAGGCTTCACCAAGTAAGGCTTCTCTCTAATTTTATATTGAGTTAATTGCACATAACTACCTTTATGATTGTCCGCAAACACATGGCCCCATAGTAAATATTCCACTTACATGTGACTACCCATATGAATTTCCACGTGTCACCATCGTACAAAATAGACGGATACCATCAAAAAAATCGATATTTTTTTTGTGGCGGCAGTTTGAAATTTTATAATATCCCAAAAGCATTCATTCTCATGCTTTACTCATTCAATTTCAATTTGATTCCGTTCTCGAAATCCTCCACGGAATCATATTGAAATTGGAAGATTGAAGAATGAGTAGTTTTGAGATATTTTAGCATTTTAAACTATGAGTTTTTATTTTAATGGTTTCCATCTATTTAGTATGATGGTGACAAGTCAAATTGTTAAATTTCACAACGGTAGTCATGTGTCAAAGGAAAATTCACTATGGGGTTATGTGTTTGTGGGCAATTCGTAAAGGTAGTTATGTGCAGTTTACCCTTTTATATATACCATCACTTTTTCATTGTCCTCTACGAGTTCTCCTGTTCTGTTGTTACCTACAAATATCTCTCTGGTGCTTATTTTACAGACGTTGTATGAGAGAATTCAATCAGCAAAGATTAACTCTTCATCTGCTGAACGTAAATGGAGGGCATCAAATGATACAAACCCCACCGATCTCTACGCTAGGTCCTTTAACTTCAGAGCTTTTTTACTTAGTCTTTTTAACATGATCTGTAAATAGATATGTAACACACTTTATCCGATGCAGGTTCATGAATGCACTTTATGGTTTACTCGATGGTTCTTCTGATAATACAAAGTTCGAAGATGATTGTCGAGCTATTATTGGAACTCAATCATATCTTTTGTTCACATTAGACAAGCTGATTTTCAAACTCGTGAAACAGGTATGCTTCAAGTTGATGAATTATTATTTGCATAATTGCAAGTGATTAGGTATTAATTTCTCGATATTTTCCTCAGCTCCAAACAATTGCAAGTGATGAGATGGATAACAAACTTCTCCAACTTTATGCATATGAAAAGTCAAGAAAACCCGGAAGAATTATCGATGTAGTTTATCATGAAAACACCCGTGTTCTTCTTCATGATGAGAATATATATCGGATTGGATGTGTATGTCTTCATCGTCTTCACTTCGTTTCTCTTAAAATGTCTATAGCTTATAGCAAAATTTTCCAATTTGTATCCCTTTTCTTTGATAATTGCAAAAAGGTGCACTGAACTTGTCTTTTTATTGTCCTATGACGATTTAACCTTGAAAATTTAAATTTAAAAAATAGAAATTAAAGAATAAAAAATCCAAATTTTCAAACCCTTTAAATTTCTTACTCTTTGTACGGTACAAAGAGGAAGAAAATAAAGGATATGGAAATTGGATTTTTTTTGCTTGTTACTTATTATTTTTAATATATAAACTGTAAGGTTAAAATTGTCATTTTATATAAATTGCAACAAAAAGACAAGGTCTGGGCACTCTTTTGCAATTATCGAAGAAAAGGGCTACAAGTTGTAAAAACCAGTATACTTTTTTGCAATTATCCCTGGTTTATATATTTTTCTCAGCTGAGTTTTTATTTTATTTTACTGCAGTCCTCTTCCCCGACCCAGTTATCCATTCAGCTTATGGACTATGGTCATGATAAGCCTGAAGTCGCTGCAGTTACCATGGATCCTAACTTTGCTGCCTATTTGCAAAATGACTTCCTGACGGTTAATCCTGATAAAAAAGACAAGTCTAGGATTTTCGCAAAAAGGTATGTTGACAAATGACATTTTTTTCCGATCTGGATTTCCTGTGTCACGGTCAATAATGCACATGCTTGTGTTTGCAGGAATGCGCGTTACTATGCGGGTAGTGATGAATTATCTTCATGTCAGGCCATGGAAGGACTTCGAGTTGTCAATGGTCTGGAATGCAAGATAGCTTGCAGTTCGTCTAAGGTACTGTAATACCTTTTGTTGTAGATTTTATTTAAATTGCTTCTTATATCGAGTCCAGCTTCCCAACTAAAAGGTCAATCGTTTTAGTTGGGTGTGACCTTATTTTATTCGATGTGGGCTTACAATTTCAACACCCCATCACGTGTCTTTTATGCTCGTGGGCCATAGTAGGACTGAACTTCTGTATATATGTCGGAGTTCACAGGAGACTGAGGCACGAGGAGATTCACAAACACAAGCCAAATCAATTAGATTTTGATACCATGTAAGAATTTGTATAAAACCGACTTGTTATATCGGGCCGGGTTCCGTAACTAAAAGGTCAACCTTATTAGTTGTGTGAAAGCCTAACTGTTGCAAGTAACACTTTATTCGATATGGGATTATAATCTCAACACTCTCCTCACGTGTCCCCTATGCATGTGTGTCATAGATTAATTGGACTATAGCATATGTGTTGGAGTTCACATGGAGATGAGGCACGGTGAGGCCTTCAAAATCTTGTCCAGAATTTACCAGGCTCTAATGCCATGGAAGTTTTGTTTAAAATATATCACTTTAGCGGAAAGTGATATATTTTATACAAAAAGGCAACCTTTTTAGTTGAGCCAGTGTGATCTTAGCCTTTTGTAAGTGACACTTTACTCGGATTACAATCTCAACAATCCCCTCACGAATCTCTTCTGCATGTGGGCCATATGCGGCTGAGTTCACATGGGGGCTGAGACAAAGGGAGGCCCACAAACACATGCTTAAATCATCGGTCTCTGATATTATGTAAATTTTATTTAGAACGGGTCATTTATATCGGGTCTGGCTTCCACAACTAAAATATAAACATTGTTAGTTGGGTGTGACCTTAAATCTTATGAGTATCACTTTATTCTTATATTTATTCGTTATGGGATTACAATCTCAGGACTCCCCCTCACATGTAGCCTACACGTGGGCTTTCGTCAACATTTTCACTGCCTTATTCTGCTGTAAAACACAACCGTTGCATGTCTTGTCTGCGTTGTTTGTCTTTGTTTATCTTAGAACGGACACTTCATTATACAACAGTATAACCAATATGAAACTTTTCGTGTGGCAGTCCGCATATGTTTTGGACACAGAAGACTTCCTGTTCCGGGTGAAAAAGAAAAGGAAACTTCCACATCGAGTCAGCTCAAGCCAAAATCAAACAAAGTCCATAAACAGAGCACAGAGGTTTCAAAGATTGCTTTCAAACTCATAATCCGACTTGGTTTTGACCCTGCAGTAGAGCTTGTGGTATGTACATTAACTCGTTACAGAACATGGTTTCATTGCTTAGATTTCACATTTTCACACATTCTCTTCTCTCGTCTTTTCCTAGCGAATTGCACTTGTTATATACATAGGCGCTGAGAAGGAATTACTGAGGAGGATAATTCGAAGTTGCAACAAATAAAAAAGAAAACTTGGAGAGTGAGCTTCGTGTGCTTTCATTTATGTCTCGATGATCAAAGTAAAGGAGAGAATACAGATGAAACGGCTCGAGAGACTGTAGCACATGGCGGGGTTGCGGGTTTGGAGCGACAATCGTGTATAGATGTATTTTGTTATCGATGTAAAACCCGGTCAGATATATGTTCGTTCATTTTATTCATCTATAGTTTTTGTTGATCTTTTTTTCTCACTTTACATAAAGGTACTAACATATCCCCCCCTTATGTAAAATTTTATCTGCAATGACTGAGAAGATGAACAGCATTGACATAATGGTATCGTTTAGCAAGTTTTGTTCGTTCTTTGAGGTCAAAGGGTTCATTTTATGTGGCCTTTCGAGGCGGTGTTCACTAGTTCAACGTATGGTGTTTTGAGCGGGTTCACTCACCCGTTTTGGACGGTGTGACTATTTCTTTGTCGTTGTTTTATATGTTTTGGTCATTTGCTGGATTTTGTTATTGGTTTGGTGGTTTGTACTTTCCTTCTCGAAACCCGCTTTCGTAATGTATTTTTTATTTTCTGTTAACTTTTATTTTTTATAATATTCTGAACCTAGCTTAATATTATGTTCCGTAACTTAAATATGATATGTATATTATTGATTTTTTTAAACTCATTTATTTGGGTTCTAAACATGGTATGATTTTCCTTGGGCAGTTCTTAATTGTTTCAATGTCCCTGCATATCCACGGATATCACTATTGTAGAATTCTGCTTGATCGGGGGCAGCAGTACATCTGTCGACAAGGATTTGCTATCCCACCGATAGACATGACGGCCTAAGCAACGAATACTATTCGTCTGCTAAGAGCATCTCCAGTCTATAACAAGGCTGTTGGATGATGGAAACACCTAATATATTAATATAATCCTATCATCCAACTAAAACAAAAAAAAAATCTCGTCACAAGGCTGAAAGGAAGAGGCTGAAAGCAACAAAATAAGCTTTTTTCTTCACAATATTGTATTAGCTGGCGGATAGCGCCGTTGGTGAGCTTACCGCCAACACCCATCTGTTGGCGTTTTGCTCCTCTCAACCGGTTTTTGTTTCCGCCAGCGAAACACCCACGACTGGAAATGCTCTAACTACAATTCAACAGTAGTGTATGTGCACAGAAAATCTCGAGAGCTTTAGCATTCCAGTGCATTGCATGACTTGAATTGATTCCTCGTGTCTGTGTTTTAAGGTCTAATAATGTTTTTTTTGTTGGTCATATGTTGTTTCTTCGTGTGTCCGAGGAGGACACACATGGCATTGGCAAAGTAGATACTGTGTTTTATTGTAGAAGGTAAAGGTCACGTGTAGACAAGCACCACCGTCCGACCGATCACTTGGGCGGTTCCGCCACTGTCTTTGTCATTATTAAGTGTCCATAACACTTTTTATAGTTTTGTATCGTTATCATCGTTGAGGTTCCCATAAATTAATCTACCTTTTATGCTTTGTCATAATAAGAAAAGGGCTGTTTAGGTACACTATTGTCACATGATTCATATAATCTCCCACCGGTTTTTGTTTTTGTTTCATTTCGGAGTATCCTATGCAAAGGCATCTCTTAGGATAGTCATAAAAAATATTTGGACGTACTTGCTCTTTATGACCTCTAAATCTCTAATCATCTTTTACAACGAGAATAACTTCAAAATACTATCTTCGAATGATTTTTTTTAAGAAAAACGCGATGTCGTGCTTTCAAAAACCTGTGCCAGTGTCATGTTTTCAGTACAAAATAATGACTTCCGTCAGATGGTGCTGACGTTGTCAGTCTTTAACAGAAGGCTAGTGTCACCTTTACTTTTACGGCGGTGTTTTTGCGAAAGGTGGCGTCTGATATTAAATAACCCGACGATGTCAGTACTATTTAACCGAAGTCATTGTTTTCTCCAAAAAAAATAATAATAATTAGATGTGTACTTTTTGAAAAAAGATAAAACAATACGTTTATGTTCAAAAAAGGTTGTTCATTGTTTTGTGTTTAGGGTTTTCCATTTACGAGGATTGCAATAAAATGTCTTCAACTACTCTTTTTTATTGTATTATGGGTAAATTTGTTTTAAAATGATAATTTTTAAACTTTAAAAAAACGAAATCCATAAAAAATAAGAAAAATAAAATTAAACTCCTTTAATTTTCTTCCCCTTTGTACAATACAAAGAAAATAGAAAATAAGAGGATGAAATTGATTTCTTTAAAGTAAAATCATTTTTTATTTACACAATATAGCTAAAAGGACGTTCCAAGATACTTGTTTTTATGGTTATCATAAAAACAACTACAACTAGAAGAAAAAATAAAATCAATCACTGAGGATTTACATGGATGCCTAACAGCATCTTCACCTCCCCTAAAGATCTCCACCGCAGGGTCAACATGCTTAGTAGGCAAAACATGTCAATCCAAGTCGAGGCAGAAAAAGTGCAAGCTACGACAGTAGTGCGCCTCTATGGAAATAGGGATCTTCTCCCTCAAAAGTCACCAGGATTAGCCGGCGACATTTTTTTACAGGGTACACGTTCCTGTCTTGTCCGACACTATGCCTCACCCTTCATTTCCGATTTCAGTTCTGTTACCACTCACTTTTATCTAATAAATTTCCTCGTTTACACTAAAAAATTTGGAATTAGTAGTATAGTATTAGTTTTAGTGAAATGTAATCGCAACCATGATATTAATGAAAATAAAATCCCGATCCAAAGTGGGATAACCCAAAGAGTAATAAAGAGATAAATGAACTTAACAGTCAGAATATCGTGTGACTAAAATTAATAACAAAAGAAGAAAAATGATCATATACTGAAATTCTCTGAAAGGATATCGGGAGAGGGATATTGCGATAGCGGTCGAGGCAACCGGTACAACTACTCCAAACGATATGCTAGGACAGAGGGGCCCATTTCCGAAAAATTGGCGTCGAGGCGGACTAAGTATTCTATAGAGGATCCAGCGTGCATCGTCCTCACTTGACTGATAGTGTAGGGCTCCAAGAACGCGAGAGTGCTAATTTCCGAGATAGTAAATAATATTGTGTCGGAACTTGGTGGAACCACTGCCACCATACATCTAGTGAGGCGGTAGTACCTGTAGACCCCTTATTGGTTGAGGCGAGGGTGTTTGCATCTCAACACCTAGAACCAGCAGGACGTCCGCCTCTAGATCTGCATCTTCCCCATCGACAATCGTCAATAAACCCCGCATCTCCTTTGTCTCCTACTGCATGCGCCAACGCTCCGATCGTCGTCCCCCCTCGCCCGACAGGTAGTCTGGTTGCATGTCGCCAGGCCCAATCCGGACAACCCCCTAGATCCCAATTCCCTCGCCCACCACCAAGTATCGGCGGAACTGCGCCGTCGTGGTCGTCAACTCCGCCCTAGGCCGGGGTAGTCTACTATATATATATATGTCGGCGTATGACTTTCCCACACCGCTTCCCCGCGAGACATTCTTGTCGCACCACCCTAGGAGTACGTCGCACCATAACTCGGAGGCCACCCGCCAAGGCCCTCAGTCGAAGTCTCCTACCACCCGTCGTCGAAAGAGAGCGGACCTCTTTCACCTTCTCCGCAAACACCATTCTCATCGTTGTTATCGCCGCTATCCTCATCGACATCACATCTGGAGATGAAGGGAATGAACCACTAGAATCATCGACGGAGGAGCTTCTGAAAACGTCTTTAATCGACGCCTCCGGAGAAGAAATCATTTCCCCCTCTTCCACCAACCTTGTAGCATATTACTAATAATGTAATGACAACTAAATAGGAAGTATTTCAAGATTTGTATGCTCCATGGATTTATTTTATAAGAAAAAAAATATACAATTTTGACCATGAAATCAGAATAATGCAAATTTAGGTGGTCAATGAGTATCGCACGTGCTTTTGCGCACGTGTGAATGAGGCAATCCAGAGCTAATATTTGGGATATTTTTAATTGAGAAAAGTTCAAAAGCAGACATTCTATGAGGCAGAGAGAGGCATAGAAAATAACAAAAACAACAATTTCAATTTGTTGTGGTTGCTGTACAGTTCATCATTCAGAGACCACAGAGCTACTTGCTACTTGGCACTGGACCACTCTCACTCCGTTTTGTTGACTGACCTCAGCATTACTCATTTATTATGGACAAAACCCCATAAATATATAACTCTATAATAAATTTGTATTTTGAAATTCTTAAATTTATATAACTACAAAGTCATATTTTGTATTTTGTATTTTGTATTTTGTGACTTGTACGATCCTTGGGTTGCCATTGAGGGTAAAATTGTCATATTTTCAAAAATTACAAATTCGATTTCCGTAGGTTCTCACTGTTGATGTTAACTTTTCGAATTTCCAGCTGATGATCCGAAACAATTTTTGGTTCAAAGGGGATTCTTCAGAAAGTGTGATAGATTATCATATTTTGGGGTTTCCCTTATTATTTACCTATTGATGTTCTGAATGGGTCATTTAACTTTGATTGATTAAACATTCAGCGACTTGAATCAAATGTGTGTTCAGCTCGTAAATGAGGATTGTTCAAGTTTTATCTTATTGGGTTTAATAGACTAGTGAGATAGTTCGTTCAGATTTTATTTGGTTATAACAATTGAATGAACCAAGCCTAACTGAGTCGAATATGAAATGTCAATCGATCTCAAACTTAACTTTTTAGACTAGTTCCGGTTTACATTGAACCAAAATATTCTATTCACTATATATTGTGTTTTTTTTCCTGTACAATTTATCGTATGTTTTTTTTGAATGAAAATGTGCTGATTTCATTACTTCATAAAAGAGGCATTACATGTTTGAAATCCCCGAAGGGCCGAACAATGGCTCTGTAAACAGACTGGTTGTATTTGGTTTCCCTCAGTATGTTGAGGTGATGTGGTTGGTTGAGGTTTCCCATCGTGGAACGCTCCTTGGTTGTAATTTCATTTCACCCATGTTCTTCTTGATCAAAAAAAAAAAACAGGAGACCATCTAGAACGGTTTTAAAAAATTCATAAAAGAAACAAAACTACTAAACTGACGGAACTGATGAAGACCGCTGAAGGTGTGGCCTAAACGCTGCTTGATCCCCATGGAGATGACTCGCTCTGTCTGATTAAAAAACCGAATTTGACTTCATCAGTTTCGACGGGAGGAGGGCGACGATATTTACCGTATATTTTAAAATTCTAGACCAAACAAATACTAAATGTAACGTTTACGTAAAAAAATATTAATAATTTTATTTTCTCAAACAACTCAAAATATTTAGTATATCCTTTCGAACAAGAGGCCTCGATTACTATTGAATTTTCACAATTAGATGGTTAATTTTCCACATGTTAATTATATCAATTATTTCATTTCTCAAACAAAAATATCAATTATTTCATTACTAAAACAAAAATAACTTTTTATAACTTCGAATCCGATTCTATATATCTGAGAATGATATGTGATCTTAACAGTATTATTTATATTTTATACTTAATTGTTTATTTTAATATGAGAAAATTAAGTAAATGTTGGTAGCTATAAAATATGAGATCACGTGCTGTGGTGGGGCCCAATGCATCCCTCGTTGCAGCTGGCAACAATGCTGATACAGCTGTCACTTAATTATAGGATCAAATTAAAAAACAGTTGTTATGGTTGGGCATAGTGATTAACTACTAATAATACTAGCTTAATCACATCTACAATTGTGGATCATTAATCACAAATCATAAATCACAGTCAACACTCACTAATCACACACTAATCAACTATTTACCACTAATTATTAAAACCCCATAACTTCAAAAATAAAAATAAAAACAGATAAATCATAAATTTCAGTTTCATTTTATTATATATAAATTCAAAACCTTCCCTTTCTTCTTCCTATCTCTGTGCTCCACACAGAACCCAGAAACCGCGTTTCTAGTAAGAAGATCGATCTATCGATCGATTCCCAGTTTGTTTTTTTTTTAATTTATAAATTTGAATTTTTCCCACAGATTTAGCTTCCGATT
>JAYMSV010000348.1:0-17906 GCA_036897745.1 Erodium moschatum
AATGTTCACTGTTAGGAAACATGGCTCCAACTTCATTCCAAATCAACCTCACTGAACAGAAATGTATGCTCCCCATTCTTGAACACGTACAGATTTTATAGCAGTTTTTTTGTTTCAATTTACTCAGTTGCAAATTGCAATAGCTTCTGGGATTGTGCCAGGTGCCCTTTTTTTACTAATTTTTTTTTTATCAGCAATTTTTGTTTTACAAGCTATGCCTTTGAGAGAAAGGCAAAAGCAAAGGGTAAACCCTCCAACAAATACAATTACAAACAAAGGACACCTCAATTGAGTCTCCTAGTACTCAAACTTGCATTGCAAGAAACCAAAAACAAGTGAAAATGTGACAATACATAATAAACAACCCTAATCCCTAAATTGTAACCACAAAACCACCTTCAGTAGCCAATAGAACCCCAAAACCAGCCTCACCAAATGAAAGATCAGTACAAGTTTAAAACCAACATTAACAATAGTCCTTCCAACCCCAATTACACCTTCAATCCCTTTTAACAACTTAAAAAACCATAGCAGAACCAATAGAGTTGTACCAGAAGTACTCAGATGTGCAAGGAGAAAGAGACCTGCAAAGAAACACCTGCCCCAATACCCTCAAACTAGCAAAGAAGAGGCAAAAAACAGCACAAACCAGAAAAAAAAAAAACACTCAGTCCTAATTTTAGTCTACCCACACTCCAAAGAGAAGGACCTAATGCTATAGAAGCAACTACCCACACACCAAGAGAAGAAAAACAAAATAAAAGCCCCAAGACAACCTTACCACAGCTCACCAAACTCTCCAATCCCATCCCCACCCCAAAGATTAGTTGTGATAGCAGATACCAAATTGTTCCTGAAACAATCTACCAGGATGAGAAAGTTGCAGGTCATTGTCTATCCCAACAATGATCTGTTGAGTGAACCTCTTTATAACAAAGGGAAGGGTCAACAATCCAAGATAAAAAGGGAAGGATTGTCCCTCTTTGAATCTAACCCACAATAATTGATAGGAATCATTTTGTATATATTGTAAAATCAACTCCGGATCCTCTCTGATTTGATTAAATATCACCTTGTTTCTAAGTAGCCAAATTCTCATGGTAACAAGTGAAGCTAGCATATTCCAATGATTTTTGGATCTTTGGGGCCCAATATGTTTCCAGGACAATACCCAATCCTTGATTGAGTCATTGCAAACTGCAGAAATCCTCCACCAATTTAAACAAGCAGACCAGATTTTCCATGAAACTTTGCTGCTAATGAACAGATGATCCAGATCTTCTATTTCTTCACAGCATAAAAGACACCATAAATCACCATTATACAAGCCTCTAGCTAATAGGAAACACTTTACTTTGTTGGGACAGCGTGAAGACACACCAGAAAAACAAAAGCTGCAATTTTTGGAGGCAATATGGGAATCCAAAGAACTTCAGCACAATCAAACACTTCCACATTTTGATCATCTAAGGTCCGATACATCCTTCTGACTCAGAAGCCCTTCTCATCAAGTCTCCAATCAACTTTATCATCACCATCGGAAAGATGAAAATTGTTCATCAAGTCTCCTAAATAACAATACCCATTCCTCTGAAAACCAGAAAACTGAGACCAGATCAAACTTTTGTGTGCTGAGGTGATACAATCTCTGGAATTTGAACTTGAGAGGAATATCAATGAGACATCCTTTTTTTTTACTAACTAATATTCATTATCTTATATGTTTGTAATATCTTTGAATCTTCGTTGCTAATGTTTTGTTCCCATCATCCTTTGAAGTTCCTGAATTAAGGTCACAGTGATCTCTAACCCTCCATCATTCAGAAAACCGAATAAATTTAAGATAAATTACTTAATAGAAATGAAAATAAAAGAGAAGAGTATGTTGTAGATATATTTTTCAACATGTAGGTAAAATCAGAATACTTGAAGTATAAACAGATAAATGAGTGAAATTGTCATGTGATGACGATATATGAAAGTTAGAAATCAAACTCAAGATTTATAATGCAGAGAAACGGGGTTGGCCTGCCCGGAATCTGGAAGGTGGTGATGCATAATTATACTAGATACTCCCTTACAGAACAGAACGGGGTTGGCCATCCAAATTAGAAGAGTTCTCCTATTTTCACCATTAAATGGAGGCTGTTTTATAAAGAAGAAAACTGTGGGACAAAAAAGGTTATAAAATAAGATTATCATACCACAAAAAATCTCGATTAATAGCCCTTGGGTATGCTGTAAATGTAATAGTACTACGAATGTCAAAATACAATAGGTTTATTTGAGTTAAATTAAAAATTTAAGGACCTTGTAAGGATATTTTCAACTTAAAGTCAGTCATGTAAAAGTTATTCTAAACGTGATATAAATGAGATTTAAATAAAGTTTCTTTTTAGAGCATTTTCAGTGGTTAACTACTAGCTAGTAGTAGCAGTTAAAGCATATTTTTGGTTTCTCTCTACCAAACCACTAGCTATTACTATTAGCTCTGCAGTGGTAAACCGCAAACTAGTGGTAGCAGCTAGTTGTTAGTTGTTTTTGTAATTTCAAAACAATCCCAATCAAACTACTTATATTATTTATAGCAACGAAAACCAACATTTATAAAAACGACATAGGATAATTAAAAAAACGACACTTAAACAAACTCTAGGATAATATAACTATTTTTTAATCGCGCCAATGTAGAGACCCCACTTCGTCTGATCTTTGAGGAAGTTCCACAAAACCGCCTTTGTCCATTTCCCATGTTCGCCTTCATAATCGGACATGGTCGCAGTTTCTTTATCGGTTGCTCCTTTTCGATATTGGAGACGGTCCCGGTATATCTCATCAAAGTGCTTGCACTTCTAGTTGTTCTTTCCCCAATGATCATTGACCTATTTCTGCGTTCGTTTAGGCCAGTTTTTGTCCCCGAAAGCTACGAAATTAAGGTAAAGTGTCCCCAAATATTTACCACTGACCTCGGCATGTTCTAGCCATGTGATCATTAAATGAATTTATTCCTCTTCGGGACATAAGGAGCCACCGGCCGAACTCGACGAACTCATTCTTTGGAGAAAGAAAAAGCAAAGAACACTATGGAGGAGAAGAGAAAAAAAAGACAAATAGAGAGGTGTGAGGATAATTGAAGGAAGGAGATGGTATTTATAGGGATGAGGAGGTGTCAGTTGCATCGTGGTTAGGGCGATCCAACAACCACTATTCCCTTAATAGTGTGCAAACACGTATATCGAGGAACCAAAAAGTCCGTACAAAAATAGAAAATTCATCTGTTCATTAATAACCGACGTTCATAATATATACATGGGGGATAAAACAATAATTAACGACAACAACATCTATTTTTATTAAAGCGATGCATATTCAAAGTTGTCCCAATTGTTTCACGATGCTTTGTAAAAGCATGGCTCGAGCATCCTATTCAGCCTGGGTCATCGTTGAGGTGTCTTTGAACGAATCAAGCACACTATTCATCATCTTGGCTTTGCACCCAACCATCATGCGCATATGCATCGCCTGGCCCTAAAGATACTTAGCCCTGTTTTCATCATCGACATTCGCCCCCGTAGTCACTTTGCATTTACCTTTAACTTTAGCTTTCGCTGTTTTCTGGTCCATTGGACGTTCATCCCGTACAAGTGAGGTCAACTCGTGTCGATATGTAGTTGCAATTGTCGTCTAACCTTGTATGCTTGCTTGCTTTACTTTCTGTGTCGGGTTCCGGCTTCTCGATGTCTACTTGACATTGAGGGAACTTCTTGACATCCCACTTGGGTGTTCCTTCACTAAGTTCCGAATATACTTCAAAGCAAACTCATTTTTCTCCTCATTTTTGTAAGCAATTTCGGCTCCTTCAATAATTTGAGCATCGTTCCTATCACTTTGGTACGCATATGCAATTTGGAGATAGGGGCCCTGAAATTTGTTGACTTTTTTTATTGATCTGATGACAATAGTCCTTGCTATTCTTCCACGTGCGCATTGGTTCGGTTGGTTTCCGCGTCTCAGTGACCTCCGCTCCGACTTCAATCCAGTATTTTTCGGTCTTCTTCGCCTTCTCTCCGATGTTTTCAAGAGAATTGTTGAGTTATGCCTTTGTCAACCGAACCTCTTCCTCAACGCTCCATTTGATCCTCAGAGGTGCAGCTGATGTTGATTGCTTCACCCAGGTCCTCCGTGGCTTCGACGGGGCGGATTGGGAAGGTTGCGATGGGGCAGATTGCGACAATGTTGTTTGGGAACTTTGCTCGAGGTTGGATTGCCATGGCGTTGAGTGGGAGGATTCGATGAATGAGCTTAGTGATCGGATGTGAGCATAAAGCTTTTCTCGGTTGGTTGACTCCATATCCTCGAGGAGTAATTCGTAGTTGTGCTCGTCGGCCATGGGAGGGAGCTAGAACGTTTTTGTAGAAAGAAAGAGGTGTAAAAACGAAGAGGTGTAGAAGAGAAGATGTGTGAATTTTGTTTAGGGGTCATACTGTATTTATGGGAAATTGTGGGATTTTGAAAAGGCTGACGTCGACACGTGGTGCGTCGTCATTGGGTCGACGACTAGTGGTTGGGTGCGACAATGAAT
Organism: Erodium moschatum; assembly: GCA_036897745.1. Classification (NCBI taxonomy): domain Eukaryota; kingdom Viridiplantae; phylum Streptophyta; class Magnoliopsida; order Geraniales; family Geraniaceae; genus Erodium; species Erodium moschatum. The sequence continues at coordinate 4,583 of JAYMSV010000348.1, forward strand.
CGTTCCATCGTTGCAGGATCAAACGGCGAGACACACTGCAACAAGCTCCTATAAAGCCTCCTGTGTCGAGGCTCGTTACCGGAGATATGGCAACGTTTGCAACGAACCGACTACAACGACCTACGATACCCCACTGGATATGCTCCCAGGGGTTAAAATGGTAGAGAGGAAAAATGGAGCAATCAAAATTAAAACTAAAATATCTGCTCAATACTTGGATTCTTTGTCTTCTCTTACCTCTGATCCGACTCTGACCAGAGATAGCCTGAAAGTTTCGCACGGTAATGAATTGAACTTCGTTAACAGCTATACCCAAAGACATGCTACCGCTGAGCCCTAACCCTACTTGTACCAGTAGAAGCATGCTTCTCTCCCATTTCAAGGTCCACGGCGGTCTCTTACACCGTTCGAGAAGAACTAGAACCGGTGTTTCGCCGCTCTTTTCAGCTCCGGCTATTGTTCGAGCTCGGTCCTCCTCTTCTCTGTCCCCACCTTCTTCTCCCAGGTCATTTCATTTCTCTGTAAATCGCTTTAGCTGCTCTGCACCTCCCTCAGTTAACAATTCTCAGTATTCATCTACAGATATGCAGTGCTAGGTGCTGGCTTTGCTGGTCTATCTCTTGTTTGGCATTTGTTGAAGGTGCCCACTTTTTCCCCCTTTGAGTTTGAGGCACCCATTTTCTTATTTCTTATAAAAAAATGATTTTTTTTCTTCTGGTGTATGGATATTGTGTTTGTTACTTACAGCATAGTCCCAAGGAGATGCATTTGCACATTGACATATACGATGAAGTTGGCATCGGAGGAGGGGCCTCTGGAGTTTCAGGAGGACTCCTTCACCCTTATTCCCCAAAAGGTTATCTTGTTTATTTACATCATTGAGTTCATGTTGTATGTATATTAACTCTTTCCCCAAATTGGGTTGTTCTTTTGTTTTCTGGCCTTATTTATTTGAACTCTGGCAGCTAAACTTCTTTGGCAGGGGCATGATTGCTGGAAAGAATGTTTAAAGCTTTTAAGTGTTGCGGAAGCAGCCGTAGGTTTAAATGCATCAAATGATGAAGTTGAAGACTCGAGTCAAATTCTGAATGAATTCATTGTAAGGAGAAGGTCTGTTCCATACTTTAGTCTCGAGTCTTCTTTTTGTTGCTGAACGTTGTCTTCTTGTGAGTTCTATTACCAGATCCTTTATTTCATTAATTAGTTTTGATCTCTTACTGTTACATATATTTCTAGGATTGTTGGTCAGAATTTATGATATTTTTGGACAAATTGAGTAGAATATGATGCAAACAAACATTTGAAGCCAAAATCAACTTGAGAGTCATTTGTTATCTTTTGCTTTTTCCACATATTTTCTTTCTCAGTAGTGCAACTCGTATAATCAAAATTATGATCAATAGTTCTTCAATTAATGCTTGTGATGCAATTAACTCATTGCAGGGGTATCTTGAGACCGGCGACAAGCATGAAGAACTTGGATATACTGAACGATGTAATTCTCTTTGTCTCATCACAACCAGAATAGTAATGCTACTGCTATGAAGCATTGGTACTTCTCCCAATGAAACCTACTGGTTCCGGGTAATAGTATTTCTTGGGTACTCCTGGGTACATACACAACATGTTTGAGCAGTGTTTATACTGGTATTTTTGTGGTACGGTCTAAATATGACAGGTACTTCTTGGGTACTATTTAAAAAATAACAGTAAGAAATCAATTTAGGACCCAAATTTTTTAAAATTATTTTTGATAGGTAGAACAGGTTACTCTTGGAGTTGTAGTCTGCAGAAACCAGTACTCTTAGTCTATTATTAGCTAATAGTCCCTAACTTTTGCATTCTTTAAGGATGTCACTTTCTCTCTCATCCTCTCCAAACTTTTCTGAAAAATAATCTGGAACTCATAGAAAATAGAACCTTGAAGACATATGTCACTTAGTAATGTACTGGTAACTTTGAAGACATATGTTTAGATCGTCTTTATATGTTTTTTTTTACTTCAGACATGTGTAACTTTGGTCCTTGTGGTGCATTATATCATGTTTAAATGCATAGTTTTTCTGTTTGATATACAATATGTAGGTTTTAACACATAATGTTTTTAAATATGAATTCCCTTACATACCCGTACCTAGATATTTGGGAAAATTAGTGTAGTGACATACCAGGTACTCTCGTACCTGTACCCATGCTTCATAGCTTTACTTATAAATCTTGTATGATATTTGATTTTTATAGTTGGTATCTTTTTCTTGCTCTTTTTAGAATGCTCAGAACAGCCTTGCCGGTTGTAGAATAGAGACCATGGATACTGATGCTGCTCGGAAACTAATACCCCATTTACATGTACCTTTCAACTCGGCCTTTTATATGCCTGAAGCTGTGAATATCAATCCTCAACGCTATCTCCAGGTTTCATGAACTGAAAGATTGGTTAATATGTTGATTGCACCTTTGTTTGCTCTTCTTTTACTATTTTCCCCTCTCTGATGTCAATTAGGCACTCTTCTTAGCATGCGAAAACTTAGTGAAAGAACTTTCAACCTCAGGATTTGGAGTAAAAGAGTTATGCCTGCACAAGAAATCTGTTCTCGAGCTCCTTGAGTTAGAAGGTGATAACTATGCTTGGTTTCAGTTTCCTAGACAAAAGTGGTGACCTTGTTCTCCATTTTCCTATTTGAGGATCAGGCCTGCTACTGTGATGTGATAATTCCTTGGTTGATAAAATTAATTCCAGGGGACTACGATGCTGTGATAATTTGCTTAGGTGCCAAAGCAGACATGCTTCCGGAGCTCTCTGGGAGACTTCCTTTGAGGACATGCAGAGGTGTCGTTGCCCACCTTCAGCTGCCTGATCACATAGGGTAAGGCTTGTCTTATTCTCTGAATGATACTTATTAATTATTATCACTTCCATAGCGATTATAGTGAACCTATGGTTGATTGCATAAAATGAAGGGTATGGTTTTGACTTTTGCATCATGTATCTCTTAGGAATATGTCATTTTGGCTAAACTCATGTTCTCAAATCTGTGTTTCAGGGAAGAATATCCAGACAATGGCCCTTCAATTCTTTCTGATGCATGGCTTGCTGTTCAGGGGCCTAGAAACCTGTATATGGGGTCAACATGGGATTGGAAATCAAAAAATTCTTCCCCAAATGTATCTGAAGAAGAGGCTTCAAAGGCTCTTGGAGAGCTTCTCCCAAAGGCGGCTAGTATCTACCCAACTATAAGGGATTGGACCTTCTCAGGAGCAAGGGCAGGTCTTAGGGCAATGCCACCACTCACTCCCAATGGATCACTCCCTCTTTTGGGTTGCATCGATGGTATTCTAGGCAAAAGGCACAATTGTAAGTACTGGTTATTTGGAGGACTTGGTTCAAGGGGCTTGCTGTACCATGGTTGGCTTGGGAAACTGTTGGCACTGGCAGTGCTTTCCCGCAATGAAGATTCAATTCCTTCCGACCTAACATCATGGAAGAATAAGCGATGATCGAAACATATTTTTGTTTGATAGTAATTTATAATTGTACATGTAAACATGATCAAATGCAATTAGTACATTTTTTCAACCTATTACTATCTTAAACATGATTCAAATACAAGCAATATAGCTACTGCTTAACAAAAAATACAGCAGTTGAACAAGTTTTGATTCTAGTATTGCATACAGAACTTCAAGGGAAGGCTTCATATTTCAGTCTGAAGTCCACATATAGATGTGTCCCCAACTTGTTGCTCCTGCTAGTGTCCCAACATTGTAAGGATGTATGTCAAATTTGCATGAAATGGCAGTCATTTTTGAGCTCTTCAATGTCCAAATCATTTTTCTTCTTCCTGGGGAGATGACATCGACTCCTAATTTAATATTCCCTACAAAGATGTATGAATCGTCCCAGCCCCAGATTGCTCTACCAACAAAACAATATATTGTTAGTCAATTCATTAGAATAGAAAGAGGTTAATAAGCATCACAAAAATTTCTGATACCTGAAAGAAGAAATCCATCCTCCAGTCCCATTATCATGGTGTATCATAGAAGAATCTTTAAAATTTGTTCCACCCAATATACCAACATTATCATCCAGACTGAAGAAGAAGAATATTAGAAGTCAATCACAGCACAACTGAGAGCAATTTAAACCAAAACAAGTTCTTCTGCTCTTACACACTATGAACAAATTTTGGCCGGTTCCCAAATGTGCCATTCTTTCCAAAGAGACAAAGCAAAAGTTCCTTCTTTTCTTCCAGACCAAGGTAAAAGAAGAATGGCAATAGCACAAGTTGCTATGCATCATAAAACCCACCTTTCTTACGGAACCCTTTTTCATTTTCATGCCAACAAGGTAGCTCAAATTACAGTAAATTCGTTTTGAAATGACCAAGCTTAGTGAGATATTCATACCTGGTTGTTGCAAGAAATTTCCCAGAAGGGGAGAAGTATGCAGAATGCACAGCCTTTGCATGGCTAACTGTTGCCAAACTTCTGGGTTTATCTGCATTGACGCATCTCAAATCCCAAATGCAAGCAGTTCCATCTGTGGAGCTAGTAGACATAATATTTGGGTTTTGCACATTGAAATCTATCGTGTTAATTCTACTATCATGCAAAATCCACTTAGTTGCAGACTTTCCACTCCTTTCGTCCCAAATATTCAATCCCCCTTCTCCCTCACCAAAATATAAGCACTTCACATCATCTGGTCGTTGCGAAAGCGAATAGATAGTATCATCACTTGCATATAATAAATCAAATACCTCCTTCTCAACATCCATCAATCTAATAAATCCATGATAGCAGCTGGTAAACATCTGCAGTTTAATAATCAAGAATAAGCTCAAAGTAGGTACAAACATATAAAAAAAAATGACCAAAACAATTACCTGAGACTAAGAGTAAAGAAAAAGGTACTTATCCGGGCATGGCTTGAATAATGAGCACACGATCAAGATACAACAAAACCAAACCGCCGCCAAGCAACTTAATTATTATTTTTGTGTGTAATCTCAACTTAGAGAAGCACTTCTGTGATGGTAAACAGAAGCAAGCAACTTATACGTGATTTTATAGCAGACTACTTAAGGATGTACAGAAAAGCCTAGAAAAAAATCATCCATCAAGTTTTTGCTTAACTTAATAGCAGATCAAATTCATAGTTTTAAGCATATGTTTGTTTGTTTGTATACTCCAGACGTAAAGGCCTAAACTATTGTTTTGATCAGCTATTTGTATCAAAGCCCCATTAATAGAGTAGATACAAACCCATAACTCAAACTTGAGAGTATTTGGAGAAGGTAAGCTAAACTAAGACTAGTAACACAATGGAGCATCCCATAAAAAAATGACTAGAAAGGTAGATACAAAATACCTTTGATGAGGAGCACCTAGGAATTGAAATCCCCGAAATAGAACCGGGGTGTGGACGGTACAGATATATCCCATTTGTTTCTTCCTCTCCCAAAATCCAATATCACCGAACTTGTTCCCAGTCACAATCATTCTCTTCTCAACCCAAGGGAAGAACTTCACCGCCATTATCCTCCCGGGCACAACTTGGGCTATATTCTCCGGTTTCAATGTCAGCATTTCCAATTTCAAAGTATCCCCAGTCTTATTCTTACTATCACTACCAACCACATCATCATTCCCCTTCGGGGAAGACTTGAAATCTCCATCTCCATCAATTTCCTCTCCAGTCTTCACACTCAACTGGGTCTCATTCCGAATAGATTTAAATGCCTCAAACAACATTCGATCTGAACCATGCTCTTCATGTGCATCTTCCATACTGATAGGACCCAGATCTCTAGGCGATGACCTCTTCTTCAGTGGCTCCTCATCCTTGGGACCCGACGCCTTTCCTCGCGTACGCCTGATCACAACCGGCGTCTCCGATTTGGGGTTTTTCTCGGCATTAGCCTTATACGAGTTGAACCTATCTCTGCATCAAATACGCATACATGAATGAATCATTTCAGCCGCAGGTAAAAGAAAAACAATAAGGAACGATTGGGAAGTACAGTCGGAGCTTGGCGTAGGTGGCGGAGAGCTCGGTGGCTTTGGAGCGGACCTTGAGAGCAGCCATTATCTCTTCATTCCGGCGGATGTTCTGAAGCCTCTGCCGCTCGTAGTCTGTCAGTTCCGTAGGCGCCATCACTGAGCACAGATTGATCACAGAGCAAGCAAATGTGAGAGACGAGGGTTTCGTACATGTGTGGGAAATGGACTTGGCGGGAATGACGTGCCCAATTTCCGACCCTTGGATATGGTGGATAAATTTTGACCGTATTTACATTTCTTTTATGTACCAAATTAAACTCCATTTGCAAACTAGAATGGTTATTTGAGTGACGCCTCCGGAAGAACAAGCGGACGATATGACGCGAGGTAGGAGATGGGTGACGTCACAGACCTTAATTTCTATCGCCGCATCGTATGATTTTTTATCACATCATCATTTTTTTTATGATCTCAATATATGTTTTTCTATCATATCATTATATGATTTTTATCACCACCTCAGTATATGATTTTTATCACTTCGTCACATATTTTTTGTCACGTCCATTATATGATTTTTATCATTTCATCACATGTTTTTGTCACTTAAACCCATAAATATCACTTATCAACACTTAACACTAGCTTTATCACTGCGATATGAAACATTTATCAGTGAAGATTTATCAACTCGAAAACGTTAATTGTCGATTTTTGTCCGTGCTTCAAAATATATTCAAACTAGTCTTAATAGACAGTTATTGGAAAAATAAAAATATTGACGCAAGAACGAAACCAATCGAAATTCAAACGAAATGGAAATGAACAAATTAATGAATTTGCCAAGAAAAAAATGGCACTTTGGTGTTTGGTTGATGTGTGAGTTACAATTATGTCTTTGTTTACTTGAGTGGGGATGAAGGTGTTGTCTTTTCGGGTAATGATGTGAGATCATAGTGAATGTTGAATCTTTGGGTGTGTACGGTTTAAATTGGTTCTCATGGTTATTAACTTAAGAAGGATTCTTAATAGATTTCACCTCATAGATTCAGCACCATAAAAATGTTCAATTCCAACCCTAACACTAAGTCGTCATGTTCTATATTTCTTTTGAAATAAAACTTGTATTAACTACAACAAAACGTTGTTCAAATATTGTAACAAAATATCAGGAATGGGTGTAGTTCGCCAATCAATTCCTGCTCAGGAGCTAGAGTTCCTAGCTAAGGTATGAGCTATTGAGTTAGCCTTTTTGCGAATAAATTCCAGCTTGAAACCCGAGAGAGCCTTCAAGAGGACTCTACATTCCCCAACTACAATTCCTAACGGGGACATCATCTCCCCTTCTCCATTTACTCCTTGTACAACCCCCAAGAAATCGGACTCGACCACACCTGCTCCCCACCCCCTCACATATTTATCCCAACGCCTCCTTCAGGGCTAAGGCCTCTACGATTTTTGGCTCTCTATCTCTTGTAAACATGACACAGTTCGTTGTTTGCGCTATTCCGTCCAACCCTCGAGCCATCATCCCACTACCTCTTAACCCCTCCCCGAGAATTGTCCCATCTACATTGATTTTAACCTTCCCCTCCTTCGGCTTAAACCAGGTCCTCCATCTCTCCATCCTCTCCTCTGAGTCTCTCGCTCGGACCTCATGTGTGGCTGTTTAGTCCGAAACATCGTCGCTGCCCCTTTTCGAATCTCCTCACACCCAACTGTTCCGAGCTCCCCACAACTCCTACCATAACATCACCATCCTCTCCGTCGTGCCATTTGTGCATCATGTCCAAACCGTTCTTAGCCACTCTTTTACCTCCTACTCTCTCTCCACCCCACACCTTCCTCGCCTTCGGGGAGTCAAACAAGACGTGATGTTCAATCTCCGGGACTCTACACCTCCCACACTCAGCTAGAATTCACACTCATCTCCCCCAAAGGTTCAAATTTGTAGGTGACGTCCCTGAGATGATTCTCCAAGTTAAGTGTTACACTTTAGGAGGAACCTTCATCCCCACAAATTCCTCCACAGCTCATCTCTATCCGCCTGATCCCTCCTCCATTTCGACGTTGCAGGAGTTTATAAATATCCCTTACCCTGTAATTTCTGTCTTTGTCCCCCACCAATACCACTCATCTTTTTCCCTCTGTGCTATTGGTAATGCCAGGATTTCCTGGGGCACTTGGTCTGAAAACTTAGCCTCCATATGCTCCATGTTCCTCCTCCTCTCACCCTCTATCTGCAACTCGCTGATCCTTTAATTACTAACCTCCGCAGTCAACCCCTCCAACCTCTCATTCTTCACATACAACCAATAAGGGTCAAATATTAGTACCTCTTCCCCTCTTCCTATCCTTCTCCGAGCCCCTGGTTTCACCTCCTCTTGTCATGCTAACAAATTTGTCCAAATATAATTGCAGCCTTGCTTAGCTGTTGTTGACAGAAAATCATTATATGGATAATATTTAGCTTTTAGCACCAGAGCAACCAGACTCTGTGGCTTATCTATGAGCCGCCAACCATGTTTCCGTAGTAGTGCCAGATTAAAATCGTGTACATGCTTGAACCTAGTATGCCCGTCAGACGATGATCACACAACCTTTCCCACCGTTCCCATTTTGTCCATCTCTCTGTCTTAGCATCATGGCTCAACCAATAGTGATTCATTATTACCTTAATATCTTGTATAAGTCTATGAGGTAATAATGAGGGGAGACCCAGATAGGAACCTGGATCTCCCACCTTCTGCACACCCATTATGCCCAAAATTGCTTACCTTATTTCCAAATTAGTGTTGAGGTCAAACGTAGTTGATGATTTATCGAAGTTATGTTAGAATATATTTAATTGGGTTATTAAATATAATTATTATATTCCCTATTATGTGGTCAATTAGAAACCCATCCTTTTAGGAAACGTGCTATTCTAATTACATGGTAATTACCAATTGATTGGTAAAGAAGTCTTTCCTTATTCAATCTCTACTTTGATGGACGGTAGAGATTCAATTCTAATGAAACCCTAATAAGGAATCTTGGTCCTCTCTCCACCTATAAATACATATAACGTATTCCATCATAAGGACTACACAATTCACAAACACATAAACAGTGTATAGGAAGGGGAGAGAAACCGAAGTTCATGAAGCGAACTACGTGGACTTTGATCTCTCATATACTATTGGGAAGTACGTAGGCAATCCGAGTACATTCTAGATACAAGTCCCTTATGCCCAACCAAGTGGATCCACAACCATGAATGGAGGTAATTCTAAAACCCTCTCCATCTATTTATTATGTGATTGATTGTGAGGCTCACGATTTAGGGTTCATGTAAATTATGACTTACAAGTTAACCTTTTGGCCTGGAGCTAATTCATACCGCTCTAACACCTTATTCCATGCAACAACCTCCCTATTTGTGGCTTTCGAGAACAGAAAGTTATCGTCAACAAAAAATAAATGTGTAACTGACGGTGCCCTACGTGCTACCCGAGCTCCCGAGATACTACCCGTCCGTTCCTCTTGTGCTATCAGTATAGACAAATCCTCAACGCATATTATGAATAGATAGGGGGATAACGAATATCCCTGCCATATACACCTCTCTGTAACCAACATCCCTATTCGTCTCCCCTTCGAGGCCACCAAATTCCTTGTCGTTCTAACACACGTCATAATCAGACTCACCCATTTCTCCGAGAACCTCATTCGACTCATCACCTTATTCAATGACCCCCACTCCACTATGTCATAGACTCTACTCATGTCCACCTTCATCGCCATGAGCCCATTATTACCCTGACTCTATGACCTCATATGGTGTAGTATCTCGCCAGTTAGAATAATGTTATCAGTAATTAGGCGTCCCTCTAAGAATGCAATCTGAGAGTCTGAAATGATCCTTTTCAACAATCTCTTCATTTTGTTGATTATGACCTTGGTCATTATCTTGTAAACGACATTACATAGAGCTACCGGTCTATAATCACTGACCCACTCCATTCTCCTTAATTTTGGAATAAGAACAATATTCGAGTCATTGAGATCGTTAGGCAGTACCCCGAACAAAATACCTCCTACATTTTTTTCACCACTTACTGGCTTAAAATGCTCCAATAGTGTTGATAGAACCATGGATTGAACCCGTCAAGCCGGGGGACTTTAAAGGTTCCATGCTAAATACCGCTTGTCTGACCTCCTCATACCTCATTGTCCTGAACAACTCCTCGTTGTCTTGAACGGTAATAGCCTCTAGTATTAAATAATTGATCTCATCATTTATGTTCCCTCATGCTTTAAACAGATCATTGAAATAATCTTGTCTAGTCCATTCTCGCAAGTCACAAAATTCCCTTCAACATTCCTCGATTTGTTGATCCTGTTTTGTCTTCTTCTCGTGGTTTTCTTCGCATGGAAGTAGCGGGTATTAGCATCACCATCTTTCAGGCAAAACTGTTTTGCTCTCTGTTTCCATCTCATGTTTTTCATTTGCAACAATAATTGCCCCGTAGTTATTGTATTCGTCTCCCTCTCCCTTCATTCTTGAGCCCGAGTAGTCTGTTCATCTCATGTTGACAATCTCGAATTTTATTGCACAACCTGGCATAGTGATTTCTAACCCATTTCTCTATTTCTTGAGCCACTAATTTCCTATGTCTAGTATTGGCTGATATCTAAATCTTTCCCAATTGTCCCAAAGGATCTATTCACATTGTGCATCACGAGTCCAACCTTGATTAGATATGAAATATCTCCTGACCCGGCTTAGTCGCTCCCTCACGCCATATACTATAATTGGTGCGTGATAGGAGGTAGAAAGTCCTCTATGGTGGAGTCTGGTGTCCAGGAATTGACTCATCCAACCCCTATTCACACCGCTCTGTCAAGATGGGCTTCCATACTGTCCACTCTATCTCGTCCCTTTTCCCAGGTGAATCTTTACCCCGTAATCTCCATGTCCCTAAGTTGGTTGTCCTTTAATGCTTCTCTGAACACCGCAAAAGATTCAACGGGTAAGGGTTCCCGCCTTGTACATCCTCATTTCTCAACACATTGTTAAAATCCCCCAGCATAAGCCAAGGCATCTCTTCTCCCTGCGCCAATGTTAGAATCGATTCCCAAGGAGAATGCCTGCGATCCCTCCTGTTATTTCCATAAATTCATGTAATCCTCACCGGTCTACCATCTCCTAATTGGAACGACATATCTATATAATTATTGGAATACGAGCGAAGTTGACCTTCGTCCTTATTCCTCCAAAGCATAGCCACCCCGCTGCTCGCCCCCCTCGAAGCATATACTTCTCTTAATGCCTTGAATCACTTCGTTTGTGCACTTAGTTTCGCTGAGAAAATCAATGTCGGTTTACTACGAGTAATAAAATCAACAATGAACTATTTTACCCAAGGGTTCCAAAGCCCTCGACAGTGCCACACCGAGGATATCATTGAGCCTGACGAGGTTTCTTAGCAACTCTCGCCAATACTGTCATTGGATCACTCTCTACAGCAAGAATGGTACTTCCAAACTCCGATTGTGTCTCAGCGAATTCATTCTTTCTTTTCCCCAACACACACTTGTGTCTTTTCTCGTCACTAATCTCCTTATTTTGCATCATAGTCATCTTCCTCTGTCTCCATGTGTTCTTATTTGCACTTTTATATGGGACCACCTCTCCTAACACTTGTCCAGCTCTCCCACCACCTCTTCTAATATACCTTCTATGACGTCTCCCACCTCCTTCTTATCCCTTGACTATGTGGCTTTCACTGCCTTAGTGTAGACCCTACATTTTCCTTATTCAAATCCTTTCTCCCTGTTGGACATTGCGTTGTTTTATTCATCTCCTCCATTGGTTACGTGTCCAGATGAACCTTTGTTCCTCTTCCAGTCCACTCCTTGCTTTGATTACTGTTGTACGATTTTAGGGCTTCTGTTTTCATATGCGACCTGAACCTCCCCTTGTTTTTATTTTCAGCTGCCCCTTTGTCCATACATTCCCTCTCTGCATGTTCAATTTGTCCACATCCGAAGCAAAATTTTGGTAATTTTTCATACTCCAGTCCGACTACTATAGGTTCTAAATTATCTCCCAAATAGATCTTGGTGGTATTTCTCAATGGCTTGTCTAGTTTCCAGTTCACTCATATAGGAATGTAGTTCTCCCATGCATGTCCATCTTCATCGCAATCAACCTCGATCACTTCCCCCAGTTTGTTGCAAATTACTTCCCCCACTGTTTTCGTTAACTCTTTGAAAAGTAGGTTAGAAACGTGCACCTATAACGTTGTATAATCGAATCTTACATCCTGTATATTCTACTAAAGGTTCCATCTTTAGTACCCGCTACCTATTCCTTTCGTTGCTGAAGAAAAACATGTTATCCCTGGCGCCATTGTTCTGGGTTGCAGATCCTTTACGTTCCATGCATTCTTCATCACGATCTGAATACTGTTTTATTATATGTTTATCCGATAACACCTTACACTCCAGGCATATTGCGTATTTTCCCCCTCCTTGATTCAACAGGTTCTTCGGTATAATACGTATCCTCATCGTTGCTATCGACGATCACCCCCTTGCAACATGTCATGTAGTTCGTTGATGGTTTGTCATCCTCTTATGCTCCGCCTACAGTGTAGCTTGATGCTCACTGAGCCGAACATTTGGTGCAACCGACGCCATCCTCTGCATACAAGAAATAGCAAAACCCTAACCTCCACGCCGTACTTTCCTCCGAAAGTTATGCACGAGAAAACTTTTTACCATTCTGGAGAAAATCAAATATTGATTTTATGTTCTACTCTTTAATGGTAAAAGGGTTAATGAAAAGAAAAGTAACGTCACATTTAATCTCAAACTTTAACCATCATGATAATTTGGTGTCGTTGGAGGAAGTGCTCACGTACACCTTCAGATTTGGAGGGATACTTTTCTAATACTCTTGAAGTATAGTACACACATTTTTCCGAAAATAGCTATGATGATTGAATGCACATCAACACTCTTTGTGCTCTCTTAGTTACTCATAAAGCCAGATGTAGCCATTGTATTTAGATTGACCTTTTACCATTTTATCCTTTCAACTTGTACCCATTTATTTAGATAATGGAGAACTTTTCTTTCTTTTCAAAAATAAATAAAGAGAGACTTGGTAAACACATTTCCCATTCATTAAACATATCAAACATTGTGTTAATGTGTATGGAACCAAACACATACTTTTAGTATTAATTGTAATAAATTACTAACTATATGGTTAAGATGGTTCAACAAGATATCACTCTTACACGTTATTTATAGAATAGTGGTAACT
>JAYMSV010000349.1:0-17894 GCA_036897745.1 Erodium moschatum
CGACAGAACGGCCCGAATTGCATCGAATCCAAAGGAGGAACGGTCGGAGGGAAGTTCATGTCCGGTAGAAAAGGGTGGGCGGTTGGGTTGTGGCCGAGACGATGTGGTCAGCGATTGGTCGAGATCCATGGCTGGTAACGATGGTGATTAAGGAAGAAGAAGGGAGGACGATGGCTTTTGCAACCCTAAGAGAGACTCTGTGTCTTTCTTTACAGTTGTGGAGTGGATAGTTAATTAAATAAGATCAAAATTATTAGTTTTAAACTTTTTAGTTATCATAAATAAGATATTGAGTTCTACTTTAAGATGATAAAGTATACATTGGAGTAGCTTGAGGGCTAGGAGAATCCCGGGTGACTTGAATGAACGAATCGGCTAATCACCCGCTCTAATTGTTCATGTATGCAATTCGCCTACCTTAGGCCACTTGTCATACACCACGTGCTTATATGTCCATACACTTCACTAATACCACGGTAAGAAATTGGACATGTCGACCTGAGAAATCGCTATTCACCTTGACGAATCGGGCATAGCGCTAGAGATGCTCTTAGCGGAAGATTTCTCTTTCTATTTGGCTTGCATTAAACCAGAGTTCAGTAAGAGAATAGATTTTCATATGATATGATTGGTTGATTAGTCTCCTAATATCACATCTTTGAATTCTAAAAGAGCAAGAAAAAAATAGTTGAAAATAAAATTGATTTGGAGAAGTCATATTTGTGAAATGGTATCAGTCAAAATCATCAATAGACTTGTAGTATCAACAGATGGAGTAAATCTTATCTAATTCTAAAATAAATGCAAGCTCTCTTAAAATGGAATATATTAAAAAAAAATCACTTACAAAAGAAACTTTCACCTTCTATTTGAATTATTTATTTAAACACAAGAAACCAAATGAAAGCTTATGCAGTTCTGTACACAATGTTAACCAAATTGCAGGTAAAGTTTCTACATATCCTGAATCATACAACACCTACCCTCTGACTACACAACAGATTTATCTGTTCTTGTTGTCATGGATAAAAACAAATTAGCATAACTTAGATGCGATATGATGTGATGAATCTGTCCAAAAACATGTGTAATCAAAATAAAAGCTACACTCATTTGAAAAACATCCATAATCGAATTGTTCAGCCATTCCATTCTAACCAGAATTGAGTATAACTTATTCAGCTCCATACAAGAATTATCAACAAACTTCATCAAAACGAGTACAATGGAGGAAAGTAGAAGCAATAACCTAAATTATTGCAGCCAAAGAGATCCATTACAAAACATAACTTTCTCCGGAAAATGATAAATAGAAGTTCGAAGTTGAGGCTTTGAGCAAACCAGACAACATGCATGGTTTTCATGGCAAACCAGATAAAGTTTCTATATTAAGGAACTTTCTTCGTTTTATTTCACAATACTCAACAGAGGAATCTTCCTGCAGGGAACAATACGATGTCGTTACTCAGATGCAAATGCAGCAACTGAAGAGCAAAAACCTGACTAGATATAGATTACCAGCATGTGCCCACAAGGCGTATCAAAGAATGCATATATGTACTTGCAGCCTAAGTTGAGAATTCTAGAAAGGGTGTGTATGAGAGATTCCTATCTTCTAGGGTCATTGTCGTCCAAGACCTAATGTAAAAGCCAGTACCATAATCCCCCACTACTGGACTAAATCTCATCCAACCGAAGTTGAACTCATTAATACTTCTTTTGTGTAAATTTTGTTTAAAGCAGGCCACTTATATCGTGTCGGGAGGTCAACCTTGTTAGTTGGGTCTGGCCCTAACCTTTAGAAGTAACTTTTTATTCTTATATTTTTCTGATGTGGGTTTAATGTAATACTTCAACAGAAACATTGAGAAAAATGAATTGCCCCACCTAAGCAAACCATAGAGAAACAGCCAGCCATGTGCATTACAATGTTGGGTTGGCTATATGAATCCTTTTAAAAAAATCGTTGGGTCATAAAACATATTTAGACATCAAAATTAACCAGAATCAGAAAATTTCATGCATTAACATTTACCGCTGGCTAAGAGAAGACAACAGAGAACCCTTTAAGAAGTTAAAGCAGTATAGGAGAAACCTGAATAAGACACTTAAGCAGCAGCTTCCAGCAACTCCCTTTCTGCATGCTCTCTAATTCTTCTCTCTAGCTCTGGCCTGAAGTGGCGTATAAGACCTTGCACGGGCCAAGCAGCAGCATCACCCAATGCACAGATTGTGTGCCCCTCAATCTGCTTTGTGACCTCCTGAAGCATATCAATCTCTTCTAGTTTCGCATTCCCAACCTTCATTCTCTCCATGATCATCCAGAGCCATCCAGTCCCTTCCCTGCAAGGGGTGCATTGCCCACAGCTTTCGTGCTTGTAGAAGTAAGAGAGCCTTGCAATTGCATCCACAACATCAGTCGATTTATCCATTACAATCACAGCTGCAGTCCCCAAACCCGACTGAACAGCTTTCAGTGCATCATAGTCCATCAGCACATCATCACATATGTCCTTTGGAAGGAGTGGAACAGATGAACCACCAGGTATAACAGCAAGTAAATTGTCCCACCCACCCCTAACACCACCACAGTGCCTCTCAAGTAATTCCTTCAGAGGAATACTCATCTCCTCTTCGACTGTGCAAGGCTTGTTAACATGACCAGAGATACAAAATAATTTTGTCCCGGAGTTGTTCTTTCGGCCAAAACTAGCAAACCATTCTGGTCCACGCCTCAAAATAGTGGGAGAAACTGCCACTGTTTCCACATTAGTGACAGTAGTGGGGCAGCCGTATAGCCCAGCATTAGCCGGGAAAGGAGGCTTCAATCTTGGCTTCCCTTGTTTCCCTTCAAGGCTTTCCAGAAGGGCTGTCTCTTCACCACAAATATAAGCACCAGCACCATAGTGAATATGGACGTCAAAGTCATAACCAGATCCACATGCGTTCTTGCCCAATAATCCAGCTGCATAACATTCTTGTCTAGCCTTTTCAAGGTTTAACCTTTCATTCACATATTCACCCCTTATATAGATGTAAGCAGCAGTAGCCCTCATTCCTACACCAGCAATCAGGCAGCCTTCTAATAGTTTGTGAGGATCGTGACGCATGATCTCCCTATCTTTACAAGTCCCAGGTTCACTTTCATCAGCATTGACAACAAGATAGGAAGGACGACCATCAGATACTTTTGGCATGAAGGACCACTTGAGGCCAGAAGGAAACCCAGCACCTCCACGTCCACGAAGGCCAGACTTCTTCATTTCGCCAACAATCCAATCAGCGCCCTTGATGACTATATCCTTGGTTCTGTGCCAGTCTCCCCTTTTCATGGCACCTTTAAGAAAAGGGTCATGAATCCCATATAAGTTGGTGAAAATCCGGTCTTCATCTTTCAGGCCACCAAAGTGGGTTTTCTCTGGAGGGGGAGGGGGTGGTGCAGGCTGTGCACCTTGAGTGCTGAAGGATCTGAAGCCTAAGCCCCATTTCTCACTGTGACGGTGAGCCGTAGCTATCCTTTGCAGAGAAAAAATGCCCCTAAAGGGTGCCTATTCAGAAGCAGGCGTACAAATTATCATCAGAGAGCCTTGAGGTTAGAACAACCACATGTTCACTAATGACATATCAAAATACAACTGACCAATTTTAGTTGCTTGGAAAACAAAACTAGATAGACATGTAAGCAGCAAATCCAAATTCTAAGATAAATCAACCAACAACTGAAGAATGATCTGTTCAAAAAATGAAGCAATACCCAACACACGTAATCACAGGTTCATACTTAGGATCTTGGATTATCAATGTGCTTGAACAGCAATAGCCAGTAAGGAAACGCAGATGTGCCACCAGAACGCCAAGCATTAAGGAAGATCGTGTTCCAATAACCAAAGAAAATCATGAACACTCATAAAACACAATGGCTAGTTGGAAAATCACTGAGTCACTTGCATTCACTAATTTACCTATTCCTACAACTACTTAAGGGGCATATGAATCTTTAATCTTTATCATAATAATCATAAAAGTTCTAAGCACCAAGTCAATGAAAATGTCAGAGAAGCTGAAGATAGCTAGCAACGGGGAGAGGGAAATCACAACGTGAAAGCCAGAGTTGCCGGGCTTTATACCACCGAGAATATGGATTTATCACTTCATAACTTTCTAACTGGAAGTGGTCTATCTGATAGAGAACCAACCGGTTTCTCTACCCCTACACAGGCTCATCTTTTATACTGAGTCCCTCACGAGAGGAAACACACATAGCAATCCTGACAGATGGTCGGTATTACAGGTTAAATAGCTAGATAAAGTGTGAGGTGAACCGTAAACGCAAGGATATGGGGAATTTATATCAATAAAATCCCACCTCCAATTTTTCATCATTTGAGAACTCAGTCACATAACCTAATACACAAACCCATCTTGCTATGAAGAATTTCTCACATCATGCAAAAAACCCAATACGAAGCATACCTCATTAGAAAACATACAAATGAAACAACGATGATAACAATGAATTCATTTTTTCCTTAATTTCCCGCATTTTCTCGGCAACCAAACAGACGATAGAGCAATCTAAAGACGGAGGATCTATAACAAACTCCACATTTCAATAACCCTATAAACTTAATCAGATGAACATTCACATTTCGGGAAATGGAAATGGAAATGAATCAGAAACAACCCGAAACCCTAATAATTGTAAATGAGATGTGAAATTGAACGAAATCGAGCAGGAGAAAGATATGGAGCTCGATTGCGTACCATAGCTGAACTGAACAGTTGCACCAGAGATCTTCGATGCGACGCCGCGTGAGAAGATCGACCTAACCAGACTGGTCAGACAATATAAACCTACTCTCGTCAATGTCTTGATCTTGCGGACAATGGTATGCAATACCGACGGTCAGTAAGTGTTGAATAGGGTAAGATCCGACGGTTGAGATGGAACAGAGTTTTATGATTTTCTTTTAATTGTATTTGCAACCATTAAATTAATCGAAATTAAAATCTCGACTCAAAGCCGGATAACTAGAGAGTAATAGACTACTACATGAAAGAACAGAAAATGAACTGACTAGTCCGACATCGTGGAACTAACAAAAGGATTGGAAAAAATACTCGCATAATGAAATGCTCCCGATGAATGTCGGGAAAGGGATATTGTGATAGCGTCCGAAAATATTGGTACAACTACTTACTCCTCCTGGCCGTCCCGCCCCGCCCCCATCTGTGATGGGGATTTTCTCAAGATTCATTCGCCGGAAAAGTGGCCACCAAACCCTGCACTGGGGATGGGGGAGACCCGGTGGATGTTCGGGTATGTTGTACGAGGTCCACGTGGTTTTGTGCGAGCTCCCCTTCAGTTGAAGGGTAGGATGACGGGACTTCGCCGTTAGTTGTGTCCCGCTCGCCCCCCACACGAGACATATATGTTGGAGTTAGGAGGATGTCGATATGGATTCAGATCCAGAGGATCATGTTCTTAGTCCTAGGACTCTCTCGACTTCCGAGCGACGATGGTGCAGTTGCAATGGGCACATCCTACCACAAACTCCTAACGATGGATCTGCCGCCAAAGACTACTCCCGAGTGGAGAGATCTGGCGCTCTCGGTGGTTCTCCATATGCGATGGTGGAGGAGTGATCCCTGTTGATGTAGGGTTTCTCCGGTCCCATATCAGCGGCGGGCCCGATGGTTCTACTGAGATATCGCACAGCCCGTTCCAGGGCTCCGGTGAGGCCCCATAGCTCAAGTGGCCATGAGAGGGCAGCGGAGAGGTTGGGTATGCATGCTGGTGAGTCATTCGGGAACCACCCAGTCCAGATCAACCCAAACGTTCTCAGGACGCTGACGATATCTCGCTGATCGTGGTGTCCGGGGATGGCATCGGGGCATTAGATGGCCCCACCAGCAGACTAGGGGTTGGTGATGGAGCACGAGGGGGCGAGGCCGCTGGCAGAGGGAGTATTCCACGGCTCCCATTGCACCAGGCGAACCGAAAAAGAACGACGACGAAATTGAGGGGTATCTGAGGGGACGATGGCGTCGCCGTGATGTAAAGGAGCGATGGAGAAACCAAAATGAAGTCGGGAGGAGAAACCCTACCAAAGGGGGATTTCTTATATATATTTATCTTAATTATACATTACGATTTTGACTGGTCGGATGTTTGTCGTTGGCGATCACCCCAATTTCGACGTATTGGTTGGGGTGACGAAACCATCACCCACAAAAATAACCGCTCAATTCACCCCGTCCCGAAACGTCGTCACGAAAAATTCAATTTTCAACGACCAGTCGGAAATTTGTTCCGCACTACAAGTGCTCTAACTCCGATAGTTTTTTTCTGGGTTGAAAGGAAAATGAAATAAAATAAGGGTCAAGTATAGAATTTTGGATTACGAACGGGGACCTGAATGAAAACGCGAGATACTTAGAGGGGTACAAGTGTAGTCTACCGTTTTCCTTCCCTGGTCTGCACCGTTGAGCTCGCGCTTGTCGAGAAAATGGCGGCGAATCTCCCCATCACCCAGTTCGAAGAGAAGATCATACAAACCGTGGAGGAAAATTCAGTGGTTGTGGTCATTGGAGAGACGGGTTCGGGGAAAAGCACTCAGCTCTCTCAGATGCTTCACCGGAGAGGCTACACCAAATCTGGACTCGTAGCCGTCACTCAGCCTCGCCGCGTCGCCGCCGTATCCGTCGCCAGGTACAGTTCATTTCTTCCCATGATTTCGTGTGATGACGTTGAGTATTGCTAGTGGGAATGTCGTCGGCTGTGTTTATGGTGTTTGGTGCTTGCTGGATTGGTTAGAATCAGGGTTTGAAGTTATGGGGCAGTTGGGTTGGAGTGAAATTGAAGTGGGGAAATGGATTCGTTTCAGTGTGATTAGTGATTACTTTTTGTGAATTGAATTGGGGTTGTTTGGTTGCTGAGAAAGTTGAGATTGAAGTCAGGGGAACAATTTATGGTGTTTGATGCTTGCTGGATTGGTTAGAATCAGGGTTTGAAGTTATGGGGCAGTTGGGTTTGAGTGAGATTGAAGTGGGAAAATGAAACCGTGTCAGTGTTATTAGTGATTACTTTTTGTGAATTGAATTGGGTTTGTTTGGTTGCTGAGAAAATTGAGATTGAAGTCAGGGGAACAATTTTATCAGACTATGCTGGCCACAAGCTTTACCTTATATCTGAATTAGCTAATTTTGGGTTTACCATGTTTTAAACTGCAAAAACAAAAAAAAACAAAAAACGCAACTGCAATCTGGTTTTCTCATTCTTGTTGCTTATATTCGGTAGCTAAATGGCAAGTACTAAAATCAGGCTGTTTTGATGAAGATACTAGATGGTTTGTTGGGATTTAGGAAGCTGTTTGGGTGATTCTATTGATATGATATGTTTTTAGTATGGTGTATTGATTATACCTGCTGAAGTAGTTTGGTAATGTAGTGCTTAGGTGGGGCCTTTTTGGATTGTAGCAGACAAAAAATGAATAGCTATAAAGGACTTGCTCAGTTGTTTTCGTCTGTAAAAATTATCAAATAGAAACACTAGGTCTAGTCGTCTTTTACGTAGATATTTGTTTTTCTTTTAACAAAAATGCCGAAGTAGGTTTGCTGATTATTCTAGTAACTCATGCTAGTTTTTTCCCACCTTGTTCTCCGATGTACACAGGCGAGTTGCACAGGAGCTTGACGTTAGGCTTGGAGAGGAAGTGGGTTATGCAATCCGATTTGAAGATAGAACTTCAGAAAGAACACGTATCAAGTACTGCTCTAGCCTTGTCACATAATGTAGCTGTCAATTGTAGCATTCTGTGTTAATTTTCCAACTTTACTTCTAACTAACCTAAATAATCCAGGTATCTTACTGATGGCGTCCTCCTTCGTGAAAGTCTGTCTGACCCAGAGCTTTCTCAGTATTCAGTAATTATATTGGATGAAGCTCATGAAAGGAGTTTAAACACGTAAGAACGTTCTATATGCTTATCTATGTTGTTTCTTCTTTGGATCTTTGCTCCATGATTTGACATATTTAGAATTCTTTTACAATAAAGTTAACTTTCCGAGTTTCCAGTTTTTTACTCTGAAGATGTTTTTTTTTATGTACTGCAATTTCTAGATACACTTCATTTATGCAGACATGCATTTTCAGGGACATATTGCTGGGACTGATGAAGCGGTTGGTTAAAAGACGCAGCTCCAATTTAAAGGTTTTGATAACATCTGCCACTCTAGATGGTGAAAAAGTATCAAGATTTTATTCGAACTGCCCTATACTGAATGTCCCGGGAAAGTTACACCCTGTGGAGATATTTTACAGCAAAGAACGTCCAGTCAGCTATATCGACTCATCTTTGAAAAAAGCTATTGGTATGCTTGAAAATCCACTCATATGTCATCCTATATGCCCTTCCTTTGTCAACCTTTGGTAGGGTATTTTGCACATTCTATCTTTGAAATTGTCTATTTAGAGGGTAGCTGTGATCAAAGGATGGCATGATTGAACTCCTAGGAGCTGCCTACTCTGGTGTTGATCTTATCACTTGAATCCATGATATGGATATGCACCAGACACTATTTTAGATATGCCACTGTCAAACACTATTCATAGTCTCTACATGCATATAATGTTATATATTACGTCGAGTGTTCCTTACATTCCTGCTATGTCTTCAAAGCTTTACGAGCACGAGAAAGAGAACGGGACATCTACCAATTTATAGTTTCAACTTAATAATGTTCTTAAGGTTTTCATGTATTGTTTTTATTTCTCTCTGATTCAATTTTTCACTTCTATATGATAATGACTAACAACTGGTGTTTATAGATATACACACTCAGGAACCAAAAGGTGATGTCTTAATATTCATGACTGGACAGGTAAGCATGTATTCTTGTATAAGAGATCCGTCTCTTTAACTTCTGCTTATGGTTGTAACTGTTCTGTACATACTTGTACTGATAAAAGGGTGTTGGGTTCAAAATGGGGCCTCATGTCTAGGATGATATAGACAAGCTGGTATCTAAGTTGGAGGAAAAAGTTCAAAGCCTAGAGGAAGGTTCCTGCATGGATGCCGTAATCCTCCCCCTACATGGTTCTATGCCACCTGAACTGCAAGTAAGCATTTTTAATTTTATGAATGCTTAATTTTCTTATTGTTTGTCATATTCTTTTTCTCTTCTTCCTTTGAAAACATCAATGTGGTATGCATATATATCAAATTGTTGAGTATGAAACTCTAGTTTGAATAATTTTTAATGATGGAAGGTGTCTGCATTCATACCAGTTACATGATTGATGCTTGATTTTTTTTTATTTGATCCTACAGGTGCGGGTTTTTAGTCCTCCACCCCCAAACTGTAGGAGATTTATTGTAGCCACAAATATTGCTGAAACTTCTTTGACTGTTGATGGCGTTGTGTAAGTTTCTTATACTTTTTCTATAGTCGTTACACTCTTTATGCTATATGCTAATTTATGCCTAAGTTAAGATTGTTGTTCCAAAAGATGCACATAAACAACACAATATTTAACCCTCTACTTTTAGGGAAGTTCATGGGATCACCATTATATAGAGTAAGGACAGGAAAAAAAATGAAAGAAAAGAACTGTGTGACAATGGATGAATGTTTGAATATCGTGGATATGAAAGAAAGATCGTTAAAAAAATTCTAATTGGTTGGGACGATTGCCATCCATTGTTTAATAAAGTTGAGAGGGATCATTATGTGTTTTCTTAGTAAACAAATACTTGAAACTAATGAAATAGAAATAAAAATAACATGGTCTTATTGTTGTTGATAACTAGGTAAGTAATGAATTTTGACAATTCATAGGAAAATCATACTAAAATCTACACAAAATTAATTGAAGGGAAAAGCATTAAGGAGGCATACATAAGTATGTGTGTTCCAAAGCCTAAATCTATGTAGTGTCTGAATACTTATATATATGTTTATGATTCAACTGCTATGTTTCATTTTTCCCTCTAGCTTCCATTATTCATTTCAGCATTAATTGGAGCTCAAGTGAACAGATTTCTGATCCATACTGATATGTTCAATTGATAGGTACGTAATTGATTCGGGGTATGTGAAGCAACGGCAATACAATCCATCAACTGGCATGTATTCCCTTGATGTCGTTCAAATTAGCAAGTAAGTTCTTTACAATTTCAATTTTGATGCTGCTTGTAGCATATATACAGTATAGCAGTCCAATTTAATTCCTCCGTAGCACCAACAATCTCAATGTTTATAATTATGTCTTTCGGGGTCTGACTGTAGAGTGCAAGCCAATCAGCGGGCCGGACGAGCTGGAAGAACATGTCCTGGGCAGTGTTACCGGCTTTACCCTTCCATAATTTACCAGGATGATTTCTTGGACGCAACAGTTCCTGAGATATTGCGCTCTTCTCTTGCTGGGACAGTTCTTTACCTGAAATCCTTGGACCTCCCTGACATTGACTTGCTGAAATTTGATTTTCTCGATTCTCCCTCTTGTAAGTAATGTCATTTGTATTTTCTGCACCATATAGGCACACAATAGGGGCCTGTCTAAATTTTCGTTCCGTTTGAATATTGTCCTGTACTTCTTAAGGTGTATATAAGAGAAATCACACTTTAACTCTTGCACTTAATATTTTTCCATATTTTTTTTTTGTATTTTTTAGGGTTAATTGCAAAAAACTTGTGCTGAACTATGCACGTTTTGCAAATACTATCGGCGAACTATTCTTTTTGCTAAAACATCCCCTAACTATTTTCCGTCTGCAAATCTGTTATTTTTAATGGAATTTAGTCATGTGACTTCAGTTTTTTTGGAAGGACAGTTTTTCCCTTTACATTATACATGTTATGCAATTTGTAACCCTCATGCATACGTGTTTTGCAATTTGGAACCCTTACGTATACACTTCTGCATGGTTACTTTCGACTTTTTCCAAAAAAAAATAACCTTGTTAGTAGAACTTGCAGACAGAAAATAGTTGGGGGATGTTTTTTTTGCAAAAAAAAAAAAAATAGTTCACCGGTAGTATTTGTAAAACGCGCATAGTTCACCGCAAGTTTTTGCAATTATTCCTGTTTTAAAATTTGATTGATTGGGTAAAGGTTTCCTTTTGCATTGGAACATGGCTCCTTATTCTTATATGGTTTTGTTGCAGTGGACACTTTAGAAGATGCTTTGAAGCAATTATACCTCATAGACGCCATTGATGAAAATGGAACAATCACTAGTGTGGGACGAACAATGGCTGGTATTGTATGAAAGACCTATTTAATAAATGATTATATCTTGAAGTGAAATTTCGGGCATACATTGCAGATTGCTTCATATTAAGATATCATGCACAGCTCTAGATTATATCATCATCAAGGGTTTAATCTAGTTGATTTGTTATCTTAATCATGCATGAAGTTGTTATCATGGTGTGCCATTTTTATTTTAAAATGACTTAAGATCATGAAAATGAATAACCAATTAGTTTTTTTTTATTATTATTTAGGCCCAACCATTAGTTTCTTTGTCTAGATATCAACCATTAGGCTCTTGGCCTCTCATAACATTGAATTTTAAAAATCATCCATAGCCTCAACCTAAAGCCATCTTGGATTATCCTGCCGGCTACTGGTTTCACAGACTTGGAGCACTTCTATTTTTTTCAAGCTCTATTTTATGTGCTGTTGAACCTTTTTTTCTTCTACATATGTATTATTTAGGGATAATTGCAAAAAAAAAAACCTGAGGTGTTCACTTTTTGCAACTTGTAGTCCTCTTCTTTAATAATTGCAAAAAGTGCTATGAACTTATCTTTTTGTTGCTCTTTGTATAAATTTGTTTCAAAATGCAACAAAAAGACAAGTTGCACTATTTGGTCATTGCCAAAGAAGGGGGCTATAAATTGCAATAAGTGAATACCTCAGGGTCCTTTTTTGCAATTATCCCTATTATTTATCGGCACTTAAGCAACACGGATTACTTCCCCACACACCCCTCCAAATTAGATAATAGTTTTGAACAACTTACAAAATATAACCTGGCAACTTTGTAAATCAAACAATCTTTTAATCTATGTGGGATGACTAAATACCTTCAACTGAATCAACCAAATTTCCACTTGTCATGAAAATATCAAACGTAGGTTGATGCTAATGTCACTTACAGGTTGAAAACCATGTTGCTATAATATCAGTAACTACTGGTTTGATTTTTTTTAATTGTGTATGTTTAAATAAATTTGCTCCATGACAATTTCCATAAATATACAAATATATTTTGTTCTGAAGAAATTTCTTTGATACCTGTATTTAGTGATAATAATCAATTCCAGTGCATAGATGAGTAGAGTAAGGTTCACCTAGTGTTTCTGTGATTTTATGCAGAGCTTCCTCTAGAACCTTCACTCTCTAGAACTTTGATCGAGGCGAATGAGTATGGTTGCTTATCCCAGGCTCTGACTGTTGCTGCCATGTTATCGGCAGAAACCACATTGCTCGGTGGTCGAAGGTGAAGTACATGATTGTCTAGTGCTTAGCTATAGTGGCCTAGGATTACTATTCAATGTAAACTAATGTACACTCAAAACCATTGTGGGCCATTGAACAACTTACAATTTATTTTTAAAAAAAATCATTAATGGCATGAATTGTAATTATGCAGAACTTTGAATTTATTTTTAGGGATAATTGCAAAAACTTGTGGTGAACTATGCGTGTTTTGCAAATACTATCGGTGACCCTTGCCTATGAGTTTTGTGGCACTGAAAATTTGGCTCTAACAATGATAGTTTTATGCAGCAAGAATATCGAAAAGAAGAGGAAACAAAACGACTCTAACCTTCCGGATGGTTCTGGCTGGGGAGATCATATTCAGTTGCTACAAATCTATGAGCAGTGGGATCAAACTGACTATGACTTTGGTTGGTTAAAAGATAACAACTTGCAGGTATGTCTTCATATGGCTTCAAATTGGGCAGACGTGATTATTTGGACTGTGATATATGATGTTTTGCTGATAGGTGAGAGGGATGAAGTTCGTGAAAGATGTACGGAAACAGTTGGCTCAGATAATGCAGAAAATCGCCAAGGGTCGGTGTTTCTTTTGAGGTGCTTTACAAATATGGCGTTAAAGAAATAATGGGTAAATTGCACATAACTAACTCTATGAATTGCCTACAAACACGTGACCCATAGTAAATTTTCCAGACTCATGAATACCCTTCCAAATTTTCCCGCGTCACCATTGTACAAGATCAACGGAAACCATTGAAATTTTCGTCGTGAATTAAACGTGAGAGTGAAATTTCAAAATATCCTAAAACTACCCACCCTCATGCAGTACTCTTCCAATTTCCGATGTCTATTCAATTCCGCTCGAAATCCTCCACGGAATCATATTGAAATCGGAAGATTAAAGGATGAGAATGAGTCGTTTTGGGATATTATAAATTTTTAAACTAGATTGATGAAAATATATATATTTTTTTATGTTTTCCGTCTATTTAAACGAGCAGCCACGTGTCAGTTGAAAATTTACTGGAGCTATATGTTTGTGGAAATTTAGTACAAGGTCCTGTGTTTGTGGGCAATTCATAAAGGCAGTTATGTGTAATTAACCTAAAAATGATTTGTAGTAACGGCATAATTTTTATATTGCCAAACAGGGCCTTTAGATGTACGAACAAGGGAAAGATACAGAGAAAGCCGTCAGGATTACAAAAAATTAAGGAAGTCTCTATGTGCTGGCTATGCAAATCAACTTGCCGAGAGAATGATTCACCACAACGGCTATCGAACTATCGGTTTCAAGTCTCAACTAGTTCAGGTACCGAATTTTTCTGGTTTAGTCTCTATGACTATTTGTAATCCAAATGTTCCACGAGTCCTTAGAATGTAAGCGAAACGCTATTTCAGGTACATCCATCCTCGGTGCTGAAAACCGATGAAGAGGGTCTGCTACCTAACTATGCGGTTTATCACGAGCTTATTGCCACTTCACGGCCATACATGCGCAATGTGTGCGCGGTAGAGATGCCGTGGGTGATGCCCATCTTAAAGAAACTCGAGAAACTAAATATCGACAAACTCAGGTAAATTAATGTTTTTGCAAAAACATTTTTTTTTATCAGCAAGAACGCGGGAAAGTCTTATCCTAACCTAACAGCCACCCCACCTGCTCCCAAGCAAATGTACCTATTGGGGTTTGAACCTCTGACCTTAAAGAGGATATAGAGCCCTCTGACTAGGGGTGGGGTGGGCACGGTGCAGTTATCCGCCTGTTTCGGTATTGAAACCCGGGTTACGGACCGGTGAGGTCTGGTTCACCGATATTGTTATTGGTTTTTAACCGTTTCAGTGCGGTTTGGGGATTATATGGTTTTGGTTGGCTCTGTTACCCCATTTTACTCACCCCTACTTCGACACCAGGTCAACCCAAGTGAGCCTTGCAAAAACATTTTCATGAAGAGTTGAAAACACTTGGTTAACTCATTTTCTTTGACTGAAGCAGTGGTGGCTCTAGTCGTAGAGAAGAAGTGGCTGATGAGGGCAAAGCCTCGGACTCGCCGAAAAGAGAGCCTGCTGTTGCCGCGGTTCCTGTTGACCGAGAAAGTGTAATTCAGGCAGCTAGAGATCGTTTTCTCGCTCGCAAAGGAAAGAAATAAGGATTGAATTCAAGTTTTGCTGATAACAGATTCAGAGACATGTCGAAGTTGAATGGTAGCTGGTGCTTGTCACTTCTCTTATTGCTCTCAGCATCAATCGCAGCCCGATCTCTTGTACATCGTGTTTGATTAAGTACCGTTTGGGAGCCGAGAAAGGAGAGGGAGGTTATTAGCTCAGTGCCACATTTTCTTAAACTGGAAAAGAAAATAGCAAATGATTTGTGTACTATGACTCTTCAATCTTAAAGGAGAGTTATATGTATGTGTGTGGCTATCTATGTATTAGTTGGGGAAGAAATTTTTGTTAGGGTTCAAATTTTTATTTCATAATCAATGAATTATGTAAAAACTGGATTGATAGAAACGGTCTATAAATGAGAAATAGTCCAGACTAAGCCAATACAAGGGAATAGCCCACGTGTCTATAGCCGTTGAGCTTTCACTAAGCGATGATCAATTCGTCTAGATGAAGGGAACAATTCACGTGGCGTCCGATCATTGGTTGAGTGCCTATAGCCGTTGGGCTTTCACTAAGCGATGAACAATTTGTCCAGATGATGTTTTCATCTTCAAATTGTTGTGTGAGTGTTGGACATTCACTAAGTGATGAACAATGATGAACAATTCGTTCGAATGATGTTTTCATCTTCAAACTGTTGTGCATGTACGTTTCGCCGGCAGGTTACTCCAAAATCCTCATCGTTCATACTGTTAGGAATTACTCCAAAATCCCTATAATTCGCCCCTTAGATATTCCGTTAATCAACTTTAGATAAGTACCAATGGGATGTTGTAAAAAATGTCTATCCATTTACAAGTTTTTCAATTTTAACATTAATTTTCCAAAAGATAGATAAATATTCCACTTATTTATTTCGTTTGTTCTTCATGTTTGTAAACTTTCTAGACCTTCTGTTATGTGTAGCCCTTAGTCGGGCACGTCTTGATGCTATGCTGTCGCGCGATTTCTGTATTCCTCTTTCACCTCCAAAAGTGTTCCATTTAAAATTTACTTTGACGATAAAAAAAAGACGTTCTTTAAAGTTATGATTCATCATGGGCTAAAAAGAATAAATTTACATAAATAAAAGCAAAATTAAGACTGGGATTATGGGGCCCACAATTGTGATAGTGAACCCTCCAAAAGCGTATGCCGCTATATGCCACGAGCACACGGTATTCTTTAGTAAAAGGCGAAAGAATAGTTCGCTATGTACTCATGGCACGGCTGCGTGACTATTCACCGTTTTGCTTCACCTCTTTATATCTTCAATCCTACCTCTATTTTCTTAATGTTTCCGATGTGGGACTTTCCAAACAAAATGTAACCGGGCCATTAACGCAGCCCATTGGGCCAAAGGGGTGAAGCCCATCACGCTTGTTACTCTGAGCCCACAAACACCCATTTCCTCATGGTCATTTCCAACACATTTTTATGGAAATCCTTCTCTCGAAGCATGTGCATCGGATCTGAGGAGTTTTGATGTCTTGGATGGTGAAGTGAAATCCGATTGGTATCCGGTATAGATACTTGATATCGAATGATTGATAAAATTTGACCGATTAAACTGATACATACGGGACATTTATTTGTGTTTACCTCTACAAATGAATGACATCCGTCTTCTGTTATTTTTTGTATTATTGATCAAAAGTGACCAACGGTCCACAATCTCTTCTACACCTAATCCCGATAGCGATCTCTCATCTTCCTTGCCCCACACCTCCTTGTTCCCCACTGTTGCATTTGCATCTTCTATTTTATCTTCCTCTGCCTCAGTCCTCGTTGTATTTGTTTGTTATGTTCTCTCTTCATTTTTTCTCCAGCGTTCTCGACATCTGTTCAAGCCGTTTGTCCTCGACCGCCATTCTCTATAGCCGACACTTTACCAACGAAAATTTGAGAGGTCTTGTTATTCGGCATAAACCCCACTCAAATATAATATTTTTTGCACTAAAATACCATTGAATTCATTACATATAATCCAAAACATACTTCATATTAGTTAATCACTTCCAAAAAAGAATTTCCTCGAAATAATCTTTTGATAAATGCTTGAAAACAAATTGAATCGGATATTCTATTTTTCAACCTTTTTGACTTCCATTCTCATACCGGTAAAATAGCTATCAAAGGTTGACGAATTCTAGAAACCCGATAATCGATTTGTCACTTCACGAATTTGTTTAGTGATAACTTCGGAACAATCGGATCATTAAATAAAGATCCCTTCGGACACAAGATAAAAAAAGTCCAAAAATAATGACGGCATATTTTAGAAATTCCTTTAAGATGAAATTACTAACTTGTCCCGATAACTGAACCAAAAGCTTGTAATGGCATTTGGAAATAGTCACTACAAATTTTTTGGCACCGTTGCGGGGGACAACTTAGTAAACACCCATCAAAGTAGGGTATATATGGTAATATACTTCACATATTACTTCAGCAATTGTATATATACAGGGCTTGTGGTTCTCTTTTCCTCTGACATTCCGATGTGGGACTTCCTAAACAAAAATTAAACCAGCCCAATGGGCCGAGTAGGTAAGGCCCAAAACACTTATTAGTCCCAGATCATAAACACCGATTTAGATGAAATTAGAGAGTTGAAAACAATCATCATGTTGATCGTCTATGAGATTCCCGAGGACGGTCGTTAGATGCAACGCTCATATGTAAGGCCTCATTAGTTTAACGAAGCTTCTTTTAGAAATACAACTAGAAAATCTCTCTATACAGCGAAGAAAAAAAGCCAAAACCCTAGCCGCCGTCGCCGTCTACGGCGGCTCTCTCCTCTTTTTTTTTTTCTCTTGCTTCTTATTTACTTTTATCATTTATTTCTCATATGTAGTTGTCTTCCTCTTCGGCTCGATTTAGGGTTGACATATTCGAGTTTCGACGTTGGATAATGTTGACTTTTGGATGAAGCCATGTTATGAGTTGAATTTTCGAGGGAGGCTGCTTTATGGGCGAACCGCGACGGTGTTTGCGCCAACGCATGATCCATCTTACCGATCACATCTAAACGCAATCCCATGCGTGGAAGGGACATCTCATATGTTTATGGCGAATCAAGACGACAGACCAACAAAACCAGAACGCTCCACCGCGAGAGCTTTGGGTTTCAGAAGAACTGGTATCATAGGCTCCATAGTTTTATGTATTCGTTTATGTGTTTATTTTGGTTTCTGTTTCCCTTTCAGTTTTACGATGCAAAGTAGAAT
>JAYMSV010000350.1:0-17893 GCA_036897745.1 Erodium moschatum
AAGAAGAGGGCCGGAGATGTGCTGACCGATGACCAGATTGCAGAGTGTGAGAAATTGGGGATTTTGGTTGATAGGGATGATCAGGGGACTCTGCTCCAGATCTTCACCAAGCCTTTGGGTGATAGGTATGTGAATGTCTCAACTCAACTCAAAATTTATCCTTTTTATGCTTTGTTACATTCACAAATGTTCACTAATTATAGCTTGAGCTTAATGTAGTGTGTATGATTAGGGTCAATGGTTAAAAGTTACTCTCACATGTTGGTCACCCACGAAAAATATGATACACTATCTTTCGGTCACAAATCATATTTATATGTCTTCACTAATAATCACATATCATTTACATTTCTTATAAATCGATCACTTATATACGTCAAGAATTGGATAATAAGATAAAAATGTCGACACTTTGACCTATATTTTGTACCCTAAGTTATGGAGTAATTCTAGGAATAGCTTTCTTAATGAAAAACATTTGAGGGCTAACCTTTGCTTTTCAAAAATCTTTGCAAAATAGTTTTATTTTAATGAAAACTCGATTTTATCCAAATGGGGATTGGGTTTTTCTCAGATCTAATGCTCGATTTGGGTCTGATCGGGAATAATTCCAACCTGATCTGGATTTCATTAAGGGTAAAACTGTAACTTCAACACAAGGGTAGATGGGTTCAAATCAGCTTTTAAAATAAGGTTATTCCAACCATTTCCCCCCTAAGTTATGGGTAGCTTTTTGTATATGACCAATACATGAGGGTAATTTTTGAGAATTAACCCTTATAATTATATCAGTTCGTTGCCATATAAGTGGATACCGAATCATATCAATGTAGAAGACAACTTGATTATCCAGTTGATTGAAATGTTATTGATTTACTGGGTTTCGATAGGCCGACGATCTTCATAGAGATCATACAGCGGGTAGGCTGCATGCTCAAGGACGAAGAGGGGAAGGCATACCAGAAGGGTGGGTGTGGAGGGTTCGGGAAAGGCAACTTCTCCGAGCTGTTCAAGTCCATCGAGGAATACGAGAAGACACTTGAAGCCAAGAGAACTACAGAGACCTCCCCTGCATAATCTGTGTAAGCTTAATACTAGAGAATAAGGTGACTACTGAAGCCAGTTTGTGTAGCTTTGTCATGTGATTACCAATGAGAGATCATGTCATGCATCGTGAGCCTGTTGATTATCACTCTTCGTGTGCTATGAATTCAGTACAAAATTGTAACTTGTAATGTGTGTATATATATACATACACTTTTGATTTGGAACTACTGTATGGTGAATATGTTTGATTTGGACAAGTTGAGATATTGGAGAACAATTTGTGCTATGATTTGTGCAAGAGCACCCATGTAAACATGTATACAATTAGGTCCGAATCGGGTCATACATAACAGAGTTAATCGTTCGGATTTTAAAACTTAAAAAATATATATTCAATTAACAAAATATAAGAAACAACTAAGTCAAGTTATATCTAGCCGTTAGGATTTTGAAACTGAAAGTTACTCTTAAAGATTATACATTCAATTAACAAAATATAAGAAACAATTGAGTCCAGTTATATCTAGCCGTTAGGATATTAAAATTGAAAGTTACTCTAAGAAAGCATGTTCAATTAACAAAATATAACTTCTTTTCACCTCTTCTCGTGGCGGCCAAGACACTTTCAATTTGTTCCTTAGTCGAAACAAATGTGTTTTAGCTTCCGTTGTTTCTTCTTTTCTTTTTTCCTTCGTCTTCCCTTACTTGTAATTCTTTTTTTGGAGTGTTTTGATAATTATTTTTAACTTCATTTCAGTTGGATTATAAACTCTAGCGATTTTAATGAAATAAGCGAGATGAAGCCTGATTTATCGTGATGAGAAAGAGAGAATGAAATATTTACAATGTAGTATCATCGGAAGAGTTGACAATCATACCATGAGAATGCCTTAGACATTCGGATTAGCCTAACATGATACATGATTCCGACGTCTCAAGAGACCATAAACAATGAGATTTAAGGGTCCTCAACCTGATTTAGACCCAGTCTCATTTCGTCTTCCTCTCGAGGAGATTATTAGCAAATGTCTATTTATTTTATTCAGTCTCGTGGATGTTAAACTCGAGTCTGTTAAACATTCAGTAAATCAAATCTCTCACTCACTAACTAAGAAAATCCATTCGAGGCTTGATCATCTATGGTTAGGGACCCTATCCTAAGAGCACATACAACGCTTCGTCTCGGATCGCGTCCCACGTCCTGTCCCGTGTAGGACGATGGCCCTTGCGTTGTGGAGCATTTTTTTGTGTCCCGCGTCGCGTAAAAACGCGGGACCGTCCGCGACCCGCTAATCCGGGACCTGAGACGTGCGTCCCGGGTCACATGACAACCAATGAAGGCGTGCCACGTGTTCATTTCGTTTTTTTTTTAATATTTTAAAATACATAAAATCAGATTTAACTAAATATGGTTGGTCCACTCACAATATGAGACCCTATATGGGACTCCCACCGTAGAGCAAAGTTTATTTTGGGTTCTGCATCTCACTATTAACCCCAATCCGAAACCCTAATCCGAAACCTTACGTTATCCATGCTCTAATGCACGTCAACATATCTTGTATTGATTTATATTAGAGGGTTTCCCTTCTATTCAAATAAAATATAAAAATTTGTATCCAAAATAATTGAGAGATAATTGAAAACACATACATTTTATACTTCCCAAAAAAAATGAATAAACAAGCATCATCATCTTCCATTATCTCCAGAAGCGAAACCAGAAGCAATCGGGCATTTCAGAACAGAGATCGTCACAATTCGAGCTTCAAACCAAAACATCGTCGGCATCGAGAATCAATTTGGGTCGGGGCTCTTCGATCACGCCGCCGCCTAACACGACACCCACGCGCGGACACGAAAATGCTTCGAATTCCTCAGCTTCGCTTCCTCTTCGTCCCCGTCTCTCCTCCTCAAAAAAAACCCCTAAATCGCGCCTACCTATCGTTCTCGACGAAGAAGACGACCGCGAATGCGATGAGGAGCTACACGGCGTCGTCCGGAGGGGCCTCCGACAAGCTCCTGTTCCGGCAGCTTTTCGAGAAGGAGTCCTGCACTTACACCTACTTGCTCGCCGACGTGTCTCACCCCGAAAAGCCTGCTCTGGTTAGTGCCCGTTGACTCTATCGCCTGTTTGGTTCCCGGGAAAGAAAAAAGATCGTATTTTTATAAATTATATTCAATTGTAACTGAAATTGGCATTATATGATTTAATGGGTTTTTTTCAATTTAGGGGTTTTGATCATGTGATGGGTTTTAGAAATCATTGTCTGTTGCTTGACTAAAGTTGTTAGATTGATAAAAGTTCCAGTGAAGTGATTAGATTTTGAAAAAAAAATGTCATTTCCAATTTGATTGCTTGCTATATTTGGTTGTGGAGGATCCTAATAAGAAATGTTTGTGTAGTTGATCGACCCAGTTGACAAGACAGTGGAGAGGGACCTTTCCCTTGTGAAAGAGCTCGGTTTGAAGCTAATTTATGCTCTGAATACCCATGTTCATGCTGATCATGTAACTGGAAGTGGCCTGTTAAAGGTTTGTTAATTTCTTATCATTTTAAATTAAATGCTTAACAAGTGTTATTGTTACTCTCTTGTACATTTCGGTCGATACTTTAGTAAACGAATTTATTGTATTTTTTAACTTCTTCTCTATGTCATGGTTAGACTAAGAGTCCTGGTGTGAGATCTATCATTTCTAAAGCGAGCAGTTCAAAAGCCGATCTTCTGATTGGAGCTGGTGAGAGGATTCATTTCGGGGACCTGTTTCTTGAGGTAAGTATGCATTTTGATTCATGATTTATCTGTTTGATTTTGCTGCATAATTAGCTATGAGCTGTTACACCGAGAAGAGGCCTAAATCAGCAAGATTTACCATCTTACAGCTTATTTATTCTAAACTCCAATAAAAAAAATGAACAATCATTGCATTTGTTCTGTTTGGTAGGTTAGAGCTACTCCTGGCCATACAGTGGGATGTGTTACCTATGTCACTGGAGACGGGCCTGATCATCCTCATCCAAGGATGGCCTTCACCGGAGATGCCTTGCTTATACGTGGATGTGGGAGGACTGATTTTCAGGTTTGGTGTCCTGCTTTTTGTTGATGAATTTAGTCTTTTGGAATCGAGACTCTAAGAGGAAATATCGAGTTTTTCCGTCTCGTTAATTCTCTTTCAGGGTGGAAGTTCACGTCAACTTTACAAGTCGGTTCATTCACAGGCAAGAACTTGAGATATGATGAAACAGACAAACAGTGCATAAACATGAGAAAGAAAGGATTTTTATGGCTACTCATTTCTTTTTTCTTGTGCATCCAGATCTTCTCTTTGCCGAAGGACACGTTAGTGTATCCTGCTCATGATTACAAGGGATTGACTGTATGGAACTATCAATTGGGGTTTTAATTGAAGCCGTGTTATGATCGAAACAGTTTCTTATGCTTGAATCTTTTGCAGGTTAGTACTGTGGGGGAGGAGATGCTCTATAATCCCAGGCTCACAAAAGATGAGGTAATTTGTTTGGTTTTATAATCTGTAATTCCTTTTAAAATAGCTTTATTTTTGTATGAGAAAAAGGTTACTTTGTCATTCTACTACAAAGCTGTATATAAGAACTCTCACTTAAAGATGATTCATTCACCTGAATAAATCGAGCGTGAAGTAGAGAATTTGAATGAAACTATCATGTTATTTTCCATGTGTTCAACCGTTTCAGTTCGTTACTTCTTTTTGCAGGAAACATTTAACAATATAATGGAGAGTAAGTAACCACTGTATTCCGTTTTGATTATGTTGTGAACTTCTCTCTATCCATGAAAAACTGCTGTTACTTGTGATTAAATGTCACGCAGATCTGAACCTCCCGTACCCAAAGATGATTGACATGGCTGTTCCTGCCAATATGGTCTGTGGATTGCAAGATCTGCCAGCAGCGCCTGCACAGGCTGTGTCAAACTAGATGTCCTCGAGTATGCTTCTTACATCTCATCTTTTGACCCCTCGAGGTCAACTTTTTTTTTTTGATCAGAAAACAAACAAAAGTTTCTTAATGCAATCTTGGTGCATATATTCAGGTTGGAGTCCAGTGCAGAAAGTAGGAGTATGGTCAGAATCAGAAATCACTCCTTGAAAGAACTACAATTTGCTTTACACATAAGTGGTGTGAATTGATTTTGCGCCCCTTTCCTATTGAGTTTTTTTTATGCTTTAGGAGTTAGGAGAGAAGGTCGATAATGTACAGGTTAGATTCTAATGTGAACTATTTTGTTATACACTATGTGAGCTTCTGGTTCCATCTTCAATAAATTTCTGCTCCGGTTCATGAATAAAGTAAATCCCAAATGCTACCAAGTATTGTACATCACATGGTATAATTTAACTGCTGTGCTAGCCTGCACATGGCCTGAACTCAAGAAGAGTCGGAATTTGTAAGATTGAAACTTGGAATCTTTTGGTCGATTTCAGTTGTTTTACCAAGTGAAACCCATAAAAGTTTGGAACTTTTGAAGCTGTAATAGTAATGGAAGGTTATTTTCTTCTTCTTTTGATACATAAAGATCAAAGTCTTCCAGTTTTGGAGTAACTTTGTTGTGTTCTTGTCAAAGTAATGAAATTTTGCGCTTTAATGCAAACACCGATAGCGAGAACAAAACCGAAGGAGTGATCAAGTGTTTGGATCTTCGATTGATGAATATAGTCCAAGTCATGGTATGGGTGCAAAAACAACCTTAACAGAAATAGTTATTGGTTACATTTATGTATAGTTTATGCTTTTGCTTGTTAGTGGGAAGCTAAAGATAATGGCCACAGAGTGGCCTACTGAGGATCCACTTTAGGCACACTTTTTTTTCCAAATTCTTCTGCTGAAAACTGACCTTACCTCCCTCAGCTTTCTGAAATTCCACAATATATTCCATTATTACCCAAAAGAAAAGCTATGAAGCTCAACCCCACTAGGTTGAAATCTCAGTCTCCCATGCCCTTCCTCCACTTTCACTCTCTTTACCTAGACCATCAACCTCCATGCGATTCCCACATCTTTATCTCTCGAGATCCAACCTTAAACTCATCTTCTGGTTCTGCAATAGTCTCGAGTTCACCATTTGGTGAGCTTGTCTTCTTAGAGGAAGGAGAGAATGCAAGTCCTGCAAAATATGGTTTGCTTCACCTTCCACGCGGTTCTTGTTGTTATCATCACCCTACCACTGGTCAACTCATCTGAAGAACTTGTAACTACAAACCATACAAGAAACAAAGGCAACAAGGTTGAAAAGGTAATCTTCAAACTTTTTCCTTTAATTCTCTGTAACTCTTGAATGGGTTCATAGGTTTTCACTGAAGTTTCTTATGACAGATGAGCCCTCAGCTACTGTCAGAAATCACACTACATGGGTTTCTTCTTTGGGCGTCATTGGGGTTCTTGATGCCTGTTGGGATACTTACCATCAGGCTCTCGAACAGAGAAGAAAGTCGGAGAAGGCTCAAGCTTCTTTTCTATGCTCATGCAGTTTTCCAGGTTTGTTCCACATTATCTTCTAATTTTCACATGATAAACAAAAAACTCACGAAAAGCTATGGTCTTTGGTCACTAAAGCTTTCAACAAATGTAAATTGGAGGTGTAGATGTCCCCACTTTATAATTTAATGATGGTTGAAAGAGAAATAAAGTAAAAACACTCCTGCTCTGCAACTGTTTTACTTAACTTAATCCAAAGTTTTGTTGATTACTAACCGATACCAGATGAACTTTATCTCGCTGCTTCAAGGTCAAGAAAAGGTCTAATCTAATCATCTACTCCTTGAAGTCTAGCTTTAATGAACAAAAGTCGTGCATAATAAGGACATTATGTGTTGTTCACATTATAATGCAATCAACCGATAAAGATTTTTAACAGTAACCGATCTAAATGATCTCATAAAACAGTTGTTTTCTGTGTTTTTAGCCACAGCAGGAGCGGTAATGTCAATCAGAAACTTCAGCAACTCTTTCAATAATACCCACCAAAAGTTAGGAGTTGGTTTATACGGTATTGTATGGTTGCAAGCTTTGATTGGGTTCCTACGCCCCGTAAGGTAAGCAATAAACCCAGTTTAATTTCCATACTAGTTGCAACGAAATGAACAAATTAAGGTGATATACATGATTTTTTTTTTATTACAGGGGATCTAAAGGAAGAAGTATATGGTTCTTTCTGCACTGGTTACTAGGAACTGCAGTGTGTCTATTGGGTGTGATAAACATTTATACAGGTCTTTGCGCCTATCACCAAAAGACATCAAGAAGCATAAGGCTTTGGACTATATTATTCACAGTTCAGATGTCTCTCATAGCGTTCTTCTACCTCTTCCAAGACAAATGGGTGCACATAAAAAGACAAGGAGTGGTTTTGGGCTGTGAACCAGTAAGACCCACAGATCAAGAAAATTCTCAAAGTCAACAAAAGATGTCCGAACCCGAGCCTTCCCGAGAAAGAAAATGACCTAATTAAGGACACTACTAGATTACACTCTATTAACACGGTATAGTGAACATTGTTAGATTATATGCATTATCTTGATAGAAATAAATTAGCCAATTGGTGTAAGAAACTGCGATTTTCTTTCTATATATGATAATATTAGTGTATGTCAAGGTAACAGTTGCACATAACCAGTTGCTATTGCAATTCCTAAGATTAGGATTGGAGGGACGAGTACAAAAGCTCCAATGGTGGCAAAGAATTTTGAATCATTCCTCCGAGACACTTCATTGAGATAAGTTTGTCTCTTGATGTTCCTCTTCTGTGAGACGGTTAACTTAGGACTAACCTTCTTTAGATTTTTCCCCAAAGGTAGGCTGAAGTTGTCATCTCTGTCTCCCACAAACAGTGCCAACCGCTCTCGAATTGTGAGCTTATTGCGAGAGCCACCATCACTCTCGTAACCTAAGGAAAGATTTGGGTCAATACATGAACTATATCGGCTTATCAGAAAAGGTGAAGCATATCAAATACCATAATTGAATTCAGTAAGAGGACTGATTCACATACCCTCTGCTGATGAGCTTGTGGAAGTAAGTTGTTCCAAAAGATCTAACTGTATTCGTAGGGAAGCCGAAGAACCTTTCAAGGGTAAGGAAAGAAGCACATTAGCAGAAGGAATTGCAGTGGCCAAGCAGAACCTTTCATCATTGAATAAGCATAATCATCCTAGATTGACAGTGACTTTCATTGACCCTCATATTCTTCTTCTTTTTTCTCTCCCAATCCAACTATTAGGTATTCATGATCATCAAAAAGATGCTAAACAAAGAAAAGTTCTTAGCTTTTTATCAACCCATATAGCAATTTTGAGCATGCAACATCAGAGTCCTAGAAATTCGATGGAAAATAGCTGATAAAGGAATAATCTGAAGCAGAACACAATCTACAAACATACCAGAAAAAGCAGGAGGAGAAGGGTCCTCCTCTGAAACTCCAGCTTCAGCTCCTTGATCAGACTGAGCCAATGTTCTAATAAAACAATAGGAAGAAGAATGGAGCTTGAAGAAGGGCTGTGCGTGTCTAGGTGTGAGAAACGGAGAGGGTTTTGGGTGAAGAGAAACAGAAGCAGCAGCACTGATATTCAAAGCCATGGAATTGATTTTCTTCCCTGTTTGGCTTTGAATCTTTCTGGTTTATTTTCCATGTGGTTTTGAACCTATGATTCTCATTTTTTCCCAAAT
This sequence comes from Erodium moschatum, assembly GCA_036897745.1. Classification (NCBI taxonomy): domain Eukaryota; kingdom Viridiplantae; phylum Streptophyta; class Magnoliopsida; order Geraniales; family Geraniaceae; genus Erodium; species Erodium moschatum. The sequence goes on from JAYMSV010000350.1 coordinate 8,750, forward strand.
TTACTGTTGTATTGTGGCCACCCCAATTCAAGCGGCCAAACGCACCTCCTCCACTCATTTTTTATTTTTCGTTTTTAGTCGGTAAAAAAAACAGATTTTTTTTAAAAAAAAATCATTTTTTTTTCTCCAATTTTCTCTCTGTCACCGCTAAGAAACCGAACAAAGACAAGAGTCGACCTTTCGGCGCGCTTATGGCGATTTCATATTCGTTTCATTTCTCTGGAGTTCGCAATGTAATTGGAGAGACCCTATCAGTTTCAGCTGGTCAGTGTCATTTTTTGTTTACCTCTGTATCTATGAGTTCTTACATGTTTATGGTCTGTTCTCCATTGAAATTGTGTGCCCTCTTCGAGTTTGCGATTGGCCCATTTGCTACCATTCTCAATACTAGAGTATCACGCATGATTGTTGGTAAAAATTGAAGCTTTTTTCTCTGGGTCCAATGTGTTATTGAAGATCTTGGAAAACTGTAAATTGGGGTTTTGGGGTTTGAGTGATAAATTTGTGGGGAAATGAAAAAAAATGGTAATAAAAAGAAAGAAATAGCAATGATAGAACAGAGCTTAGTTTCAGAACACCGAAGAATTTGGAGGGTTTCTGAGTTTGTGTGGTGTTGCTGTCAGTACCTGGTTGATTAGGGATTAGGGATTAGGGAGATAACTAATTGGTTCAGTCATTGTTATGACTTAGGTTTGTGAGAAACTTTGAAATGGAATTTGGAGAATTGAATCAAATCGAATGCCATAAGAGAAATAATGATTTGCTTGAAGGTTAAGCCAGTAACTTGAGTTGTGTAGTTGAGATATGTATGCAATGCCTGCTTAGTAATAAAATTTTCATGATTATAGTTAGTATGTAATCGTGTTTCGTTGATATCCTTGACGTGATTTGGACTTATATCTGAAAATTGACAGGCTGAACCCGAAATCTCTGGTTTGTATCAGAGATTGGTTTTGCTGATATCTTGTTCAGTCTGCATAAACGCATTATAATTACAGTAAAAGCACGTAGAACTAGCTAAATATACTGATCTGGAGGAATTGATAGGAGAACACGTGTAAATTTACAATGAATCAACAATTTATGTATATATGGGCTATATCTCTACAAAACTAGACATATATACATATACAGATATACTTCCCCCTCAACTTTCTATATGTATAGGTGGGGTTTGGACATGAAAAATCAATATAGCATATTGCTGTTGTATCAGACAGAAGAAAACTCATACTATCAGCCTGAGTAGCCATAGTCATATATACTGACCTCCTGCTCAATATGTTGTCCAAAACCATTGAAGAACCTCGAAGAGGGCTCCTCCACGAGATAAAACAGCCATGACTGGTCAACACCCTGGTACTGGAACAGATTATCCGTCTGCTGATTCAGAGACGACACATCAAGAAACACGTCATCCACATAATTCATGTTGTTGTAGTTCGTTTCCACAAGCTGGTCTTCGGGGAAACAGGGCTGGTAATTGCACCATTCTGACGAGTCCAAAGAAGCATCATCAATAGATATTGCAGCTTCCATGGATATCGTTGCTTGACCCTGACCATCTCCGAGATCTATTACCGGGGCTTGTTCCGTTGGCTCTTGGTGTTGTTTTGCGTTGACATGTCCGGTAAGCTCTTGAACAACCCTCTTGAAGTTGAAACTCTCTATGATGTAGACCTTAGGCTTGAGTACTTTAGCCGAACAGTGGAGCTGCAGCTTCTCATCCTTGGATATTTTAGGTGTTGATAGACTTATTTTCTTCACCATTTTGAGTGCTTCTGCTTTTCCTTGCATGAAATGAGGAGGCAAAGGCCTATAAATACTTGCGTATATGTCAAGTAGATGTGTTTATGAGGAAAAAGATTGGAAAAAAAAGTCATGAAGACCATGTAAAGATGCTGAAAATGATGTTGGTTGTGCATTAAGGTTTTAGATACAAGTCCAATTATGCCCAACTCATCCCTCTTATCTCAATATTCCCTCTTTCCATCTTTACTACTAAATGGTCAAACATACGTCTACACGTGCAACGTAAAATAGTTATCTTGAATGAATATTATTATACGCAACGACATGTCTGGCTTTCGAAGCATGACACGAAAGAGAAAAATGCTAAGGTTTGGAAGTATGTGGAAATATTGTAGAAAATTGCATGATTGTTATTTTAATAGTAGAACGGCATTGCAGGCACGTAGCTTAATACTGTTTATGGCCTTGTTCTCTTCTTGCTGTTGTTTTCCCAGTTACATCCATATTGACATACAGTGACACACAACATTACAAATTGAAATAAAAATATATTTTCGAACCCGAGACATCTTTGTTTAAACTATCAGAGTTTATCTGCCCACAATTGCTCAAATCATTAGTTTAAGGTGTGAAAAGGGTTGGAAGAAAAATCCATGGAAGAAGGGCGTGTCAACGTAACACGCCCGACTCCAATAAATCTGCAATTCTGGCATTGGGCTGTCTCTCATGTCATAGGTTTTGATTGCAAATCACAATCACACACGTTACTGTACCAACCGCTTCAATTTAACTTTTGATATCGACTTGTTGATCTAACAAATCTGGTGCATATGGTTTCTGGTTGTTGTTGAAGGGAAAAACCTTGATAGGAACTCACTGCTCAAGTGCAGAATGGAATGCATTTTTGCAGCTTCTCCATAGCAGCATCAATGTCAAGCCTGCTGAAGTTGTGATTCTCTACAAAAATTCTGATTTTTCTCTAATGGACTCCTCTCCTAAATAATTCATATTCAGATCCATAAACGGGTTTGTCTGCGAACACGTCTGTTAGAATATAATTATAACTTTGAACTATAGCTTAAACTTCTAGCTGAGTTGGTGATGAATAGTCTGCTACGCCGTGCTTCTCTAATTTTTTGAGTTGACTGGCTTTCAACATTATGACACTTATTCCATGGCTCTCTCCTCCTATGTCGGTGATGAGTAGTTTGCTACCCTAAACTTTTAGCTAAGTTTGTAGTGAATAGTATGCTATCCCAAACTTTCGTTAATTTCATTTTAGTATCCATCGTTAACTTTCCATCTGGTTTTCCATCCAAAACAGATAAAATGACCACGATACCCCTCACTAATAATCAAATTTAGTGTAAAGTTAACGGTGGGTAATAAAATGGAATTAATGAAAGTTTAGGGTACTGAGGTGACACAAAAGATTTAGGATACTCTAAATGAGTTAATGAAAGTTTAGGGTACTGATGTGATACAAAAAAACATTTTAGGTACTCTAAATGAAATATGAAAGATTTAAAGTACCGAGATGGAATTATCCCATAATAACATGACTCAGTCTAATAATTGTTAACCAGAGATTATATATAGGAATAGTTCGTGGATAACAATTTGTCTTCCTTTCGAATGAAAGATTCATGGCAAGTCAACAAAATGCATGACATGTTTATAAAATAGTTACTATTACCGAACAAAGAATTGAACACTCGAAAAAGTGAACTAAAACAATAAAGAATCTCCTACAAGAATCAATGTGAAGACGGAATAAAAAAGGATGATCAGATATGGCCGCCGCAGCAGAGGAAGAAGAAGCAGAGAGCGGAGACGAGAACCACAGCTTCGGCAACAGAGACGACCTTGAAGACCACATCGTCCATGATGACCTTGTGCAGATCTGCTCTCTTCCATTTTAACCTCCACATCATCATCTTCTTCAGCGACCACCTCTCACGCACCTTCTTCTCTTCCATGCCTCTCTCTGCTCCTAAGTTATGGTGGTTTATGTATATATAAATACACGGACAAGGAAGGTTTTGGTGCTTTGGTTTCTTCAAAAAGAAGAAAGTGTCTTGCTGGCCTAGGATGATTGTGGAGGAATCATCCAGCCAGCAACAAACGGTTGATTTCAATGGTAAGGGACAAAATGACATCTATTCTAGTGCTGTAATGTGGTCCAATTTGGTCCTAAGAGCACCCACAATGGAGGGTTAATCTGTAGGGTGCAGGGTCGGATCGGTTTTGATTTGATGTCGAATCTACATTGTCATTCAGTGGATTATCATTTCTGTCGGAACGAATCGTCAAGTGTCTTCCTGAGAAATGTTGACAGAGGAGAGAGAAAAAAGCAGAGGATAAACTACCTAGACTCGGTGTCAATAATTTCCTCAACACAAGGACAGAAACTGATTAGGATCGAGTGGAATTTTTTTTTATCCTTTTTCATCAATTCAACGTCATAATAGACCTCATTGTGAATATTCTAGGGACAAATGTGACCCGGTCTTGTGTCTGGGTTAGGTACTGAGGTGGGTTTGTAATTATCTTTCGGAACAAACCGATTTTAAAAGTTATTTCCTTAATATACATTTTATTGACTTACGGTCAATTTTATTATTAATCAACCCAAATGGAGGGCCGGTGTAGTTCATTATGGTGCCAGCTCTACTTTGTCCCACATTTTTACACCAAAAATAGAATGAGTATTTCATTGAAACCATTAGCTGTGATGAGTGTTCATCTCATGATACAATCCACATTTATAATCACTTTTTTTTTCGATCCTGTCGTATATTATGGCAAGAGATGGAATAGATAATACAATATTAACTTATGCTTTGGTCTATTTGTTCTTAACATTCAGTTTTACTTCTTTTTGACGAAACATTCAGTTTTACTAATGTTATATGAATAACAAAAATACGAATAAAGGATCCAAAAAAATGATTGTCACTTAACTAACTTCATTTTATAAGCATTAAGTAGGTATATTTCCTTCTGGTACCACATGGCTCCGCTGTAGCACTTGGTTATTTTCTTGGATTAAGAATTCCGGGTTCGAACCCCGGCAGCGGAATTTATTTTTTCTTAAACTTCAATTTTCATGCCCAAGTCAGCCGTAAAGTAGGCCTAACCTATGAACCATTCCAAAAATAAATAAATATTACACTATTAGGTCCATTTAAAATGAACCCAATTCATTTTTATTAAATATTTATATCGGTTGAGCTCAATGAAGAACGATAAAACAAGTTTTAATGGAAGGTAATTGAATAAGATCTATATACAGGAAACAATGTGTTTCATAACTTGTTTTTGAGCAATGTTGGACTTTGGATATATGTTTTACGTCTTTCGTAATATTCATATATAAATACAGAAAGAAACAAGCAACAGAAAAAGGTTGCATAATGTACCATATTGGTAGCAAAGCTCCCTCTATCGTGAAGTTTTAGTTACAAATTTCACCAAAGCTATTTATTTCATGAATAAACATTTCAGCAGAATTGAGAAATAAATAATCATAATAACCACATGTATCACAATTCAAAACTGGGTTTATAGAGTGTTGAGACATCATTAGACATCGGGGATTGTCTGTTCAGTTGCATATTTCTATATATAATGTGGAGTACCAAAAGCTGCCCGACCTCGACCCCGTTCAATTCCCCGTTGGCCAAGTTTTACCTCGCTCCGATCGAATCAGAGGCAACGAGTTCTCATTGCAATCGGGTTCTTTTTGTCATCCATAAATAGAAGTACAGTAGTATTGCTACTGACAATCATAACTATATGTCTCTGTCTTTTTTTTCTATGTATTTCAATGAGGTTTTCTTCTTTCCCCAAACCAATTGTACTTGATATAATCTATATATTTCTCAAATTTTCTTTCAATAGTCTTTGATTATTTCACCTCAATTAGGCAAAACTATCTACCAACTTCTCGATCAATAAAAACTTAGTCGAATAATTTATGTCCAATATGCATTTGTAAACACCAACTACATTAGGACAAAATTTTTGGGGTGAAATTAGACAAAATGTGATTGAATCTCATAAATCTTATCGTTAAACTAACTAACTAAGTCGGTTGTTTTAATAATGAGAAATGTAAAAATTAACAATTCCGTCAAAGGTTTCCTTGGAGAGTAGAGGATGCAGAATCTCGTTGGTAGATATGTCGTGTTTCAATTGCAAACATACATTTGAAGATGCAGATCACATTTCACTAGGGAGATTGAGGCGTGAGGCAACTTTCTTGGATTGGCAGAGGAGTCCATATTATGTTTATAAATTGTTTTTCTCAGTCTGTTTGTTAGCTACATGTAACTAATGTTTTTTTTCATAAGCAAGGAATTTATTTGATGCGCTCCGTAATACTTGTAGCTAATGTTAGCTATTGTTTTTATTATTTTTGGTATTTCTCAGGTTGATCCATGGCGAAGGTTGATCACCTACAATCTTGTAATACTCACGTACTACAAGGATCAATAAAATCATCGCCGGTAAAAAAAAAATGTGTCTGATATGAAATGTAAGCGACAACATGCTTTTACATTATAATGGTTGCCCCTTAATTGCAAGACTTTAAATTTATCACGATCTTTGAAAAATCATGTAGCAATTTTATAAACCGGCAATAATTGTTAACCCAACTCACCCCAACTCTGTGAAGCAAAAACTGGAGGATGCTGTGAAAGCAGAAAAGAAGAGGGAAGAGAAGAAGAAGAAGAAGAAGAATGCTAAGAACAAGCAGAGGAAGAAGAACAAGAAATTTGGAACAACGGGTTCTTTTCCGTTTTTGTGCTATACTATATCTATATGTAATAGCAGCTACAATGATTTTGTTATAAGAATCAAGTATTGATCATGTTATTATCTCAAACATCTCAATTTCAGAACACTCTCTGATACATATATGGAATCTTCAACGGTTCCTTTATATTAGTATATATATTATATACATTTAGTTTCCATCTAATAATAAAATCTTCCGCTGTAGCTCTTGGTTAAATTCGTCGAATTAAGAATTCCGGGTTCGAATCCCGGCAGCGGAATTATCATCGTCTTTTTTTATTATTAAAAATATAATTTTAGGCTCAACTTTGTAGGAAGGTATCATTTTTACTGCAGGAGAAAATAGTGTCAAGTGGTACAAAGTATAAACGAAGGCGCAGAGAAACATGCCAGTGGTTAACAGCGAGACTGGAGGAGAAATGTCTTTAAAGTTTAAACTATGTGGTCTGTATGAACTAGAGTCGGAACTCTATAACGACAATGAATAGATTCACCTAGTTTCTACTCCCTCCAACGACTATAACTGTTTTAGTTTCTACTCCCTCCCACGACTATGCAAAAAAATAAAAACAAAACTTTACACCGCACAACACTCTGGTCCTGGTCTGCGTCATGGTTCTATTCCTTCTGATCACAACAACAACGATGTCAGGGGATGACGTCCTCAATCACAATTTGCCTGGCGAGGCGGCGGCGACAACCGTTCGATGAAGGCGGCGAGAGGCGAGTCCGACAAATGTCTTTCTTCTCTGTCCGAGCACAACCACGATAATTCTCTACTTACTGTAAGAGACTTTACCTTGAGTCTAAGAGACTATGAAGAGCCTTCAAAGCTAATCTGATATCGATCTCATCAACTAATGGTTTCGATTTTCCAAGATTTGGTTTTGGTATAACTCTACCAGCCGAACACCTGCATGAACCATTTGGGAAAGGTCTCGGAGCAATTTAGACGGTGGACTTGGGATCCGGGAAGAGGGACGATAGTTTGAGGGCTGTCTCCGCGGCACCCCCGACCGGCAGAATCGAGTTTGGAGCACAGGATGCTGCTGGAGGATCCGCTTTATTTCTGCTGTTTTTATTATGTTATTTACTTTCACTATTATTTTGGACTTTGGTATTTGGTGTTTATGTTCGATTATTTCAATTGTATTGATCGGGCAGATCGTAAGGATAGTAATCATTGTCTAGGACGGAAACTAGACTATTTTTATGGGTTCACCTCACGAGCACCAGGTGTCCTACGGGAGACTCGGACTTATTCGGAACTTTTTAGTCCTATTTGTATAGTTTCACATGCACTGATAATGCCCTTCTTTATTCACGGTTGTGGTGGAGGTTTAGCGGTCCTGGTGTTGATCGGCGTCCAGGATTTATGGGTTTCAGACATGTTGTGACCCATGCTTGGGTCTTGTTCATCACCTTTGTTGGTGCTTCCGTCTGCTTCGTGTTTGAAAAAAACTCGGTTTAGACCTTTATCCCATTGTTGGGTCCTGACTGTTCTAGTTTCATGTTAACAAAATTTAGGCTCTAACCCAGTGGTTTGAGGCTAAGGCATCTCAACCCTCTTGTTTGTACGGTTCTCTTGAAAATATGTTACTTCATTTTAAAGTACAAAATGTTTAATCTATCATTTTCTTTTCGAAAAAATATCAATATGCAAACAATTCATAGTTTTTAGTCTCAATGAGGTAAAGGCCTAATTTGTTTGAAAGTAGTGTTGTAAATTATGAACTGCTTCCTTTTAGCAACACGATTACATTTATTCTAGTTGGTTCCGACTATCTCATTCGAATACGACATCCGAAGTCCACTTGCAACCTCTTCTCTCCAACGAATCCTTCCTTGGGTTTTTTTTAATAGGCAAATTATATATTTATATAAGGCTCTCAAGGATTTGAGAAAGATCCAAAAGAGAAAGGCTATGCCTCCGAAAACAACATAAAACATCAGAACAAACACAGAGAAACCATTCCAAATACAAAGACTTGGGACCCACGTAAAACTAAGCTAAAAGAGAGATATGAGGCTGAAGAAACAAACATGAAATGCTCCAGCCCATCTATCCGCAGCCTCCTTCCGAAACAGAGAAACCACGAGGGAACCCAGAGAAGAGACAACCTCCTCTCCAACTTGACAACTAACCCACCGAAGAAACAAACCAAAGATCAAAAACACCCAAACCCACTAAAACCCACACACAGACCCGACAATCTCCCAAACCAGACAAAGAGAAAGAGGAGGGATGGAGAAGTACCCTCTTTCTCAAGCTCTTCGATTTAAAACCAATGAACATAATATGCTTTTGCTCCTAAAGAGAATAATAGCACGAAAACTCACTATTTAGAAAAATATGGTTTTGCTCCTAGAAGAGAATTGATACAATTCTTGCATCACGCAAAAGCGAGTCATTATCTAGTTATCTCCTTTATATTAGTATAAAAATATTAAATAGAGTTTTTTTTTTGAGAAGGACAGATTTCATTAATTAAAGATAAATAAAGTGCTTAGAATAATAAACTGAACCTTGTCCCCAGAACATGGGACGACACTACGACACAAAAGCATAACATAAAAGCCCAAATTTTC
>JAYMSV010000351.1:0-17887 GCA_036897745.1 Erodium moschatum
TGGGAGTTTTTGATAAAGATAAAAGTGGAAACTAAATTGACTTATTTCAATAAAAAACACAGTAACGGAAATATCATACCCGATTTACGAAAATGCCACGCCGACCGACGAGAGAGAAACAAGACACGCATGACGTCACGGACATGGTACGCAGTGTCCCGCTGTCACTGCGCGCCGACAAAACGGTTAGTGATGACTGTGTGGCGCGCGCGCTCATTGGTCTCCTTCCGTCCTCCTCAATCCACCGGAACAAAACCCGGACTCGTCGGGACCCTCAGAGCCAGATTGCATAATCGGCTTCGCGTCCGCTCCTCTTGAGCGGGCCAGCGAAAAATGAAATGAAACCCGGGCGAGTATGTATTTTAGTGAGCTCAACGAGTCACGAGTCACTCTCGCGACTCACTGGACAGAGAGCTTCTTCACTGGCATGGCTTGATCTTCTCCATCACCTCAGACCAGTGAAGGAGCACCGGCACCGGCACCGGCGCCGTGTTCTATTCGGCTCTCTTTCCATTTTGCCTTCAAATTCCCTCCGAATCGCTGCTGCTCTTATCTGAATTTCTCGGTACTGCTTGGCGCGATGGATTGTTTGTCGATTGCTTTGGTCAATTTTTTTTTGAGCTTAATTTCTCTTTAGCTGATCATCGATGGCTGATTGAGTTTTTTGGTTTTGGTTTTAGGTGATCGGAGGGTGGCAAGGCAAACATGGAAGGCGATCTGGGTTTTGCGGATTGCTTGGTAATTGCTATGTTGTTCTTTTGTGGAGTTTGTGCTTTTGTTTGATTTTTTGAATGATTTAATTTTGTGTGGGAGTGAGAGATCAGTGATGGCTCATAGAGCTGTTGAAAGAGTTTGCATGAAACATTAGGGATGTGTTTGTATAAGATATTGGGTGCGAGAATCATTTTAATTTGCGTGTAATTTAGTTTCGTTATGATTCTCATTCCCATCCCCTAACCTTGTTATAGGCATATGTTGATTCCTGCTTTTAAAATGGGAATGAAAATAGGGTGCTGTGAGGGCATGAGAAATGATGATGCAACCGAGGCTTGAATTTCAATACATTAGCTAGTGTTTGAGGCATATTATGTTAATTGCTTGTTTGGACCCTTGGGGGAACGCTTACTTCTGGTGTCACAGAAAATAAGATACGTACGTATCTTGTTATCTGAAGATTATCTGCATTCGAATCTTTTACCAAGCATACGCAGTTAATGGACATTATTGTCTTTCATGTTTCTTTCTGAAGACGGGTAGGAATTATGCATTAGCAGAGACGAAAAATGTGAAAGCCATGAATTTACCTTAATGGGCGGGGTCTGGAAACAGTAAATATATTGCCCAAGATAATCTACTGTCAGTTTTGTGTGTTCAAATGGTACGGGAAATAACCTGATAATTGGAGCTTGCGCTGGGGTGTGCTATTCTGAGGTTTTTGTGTTTCCTCTATACCATGCAGATAAAATCTGCAGCTGTGCACTTAGCCTGATTGGACAAGTTAACAATTATTTTTCGGTGTATTTTTAATCAATTTTGGATATTTTGCTACTTACCAAGAATTTGAATCTAGTGACCATATGATATACCAGTTGGCCCCTCTTACCTTATAGCAAAAGCTTGTGGGTAGGTACTGTTTCCTACAATATACTCTGCTATTCTGACATTAAATGAAGCATGATAATCTACTGTAAGATTTGGAGTTTTGGATGCTTGTCTTTTCTCTATTGTCTGAATCCTGCAAGCCTTGGTATTTTTTGTGTGGAAATTTAATGATTGCATTATCTTACTCGCCAGTTAGTATGTATTTATGTGCAAGTATGCCATGTTCAATTGTCACTCATAGACTTTTAACTTATAGGGAAAATTGGCCTTTTTTCTGGTGAAAGAGCTCAAGGATGTCCTGACTCAGCTACAGTTGCCTAAGCAAGGGAAAAAACAGGTATTCAATATGATGCAAAGTCTGGTTAATGTTGGTTTTACGAATTTGTTCCAATGAAGTTATTATTCCTACTTCAATAAGGTTACTTGCCAGAATCAGTTTTATTTATCTATTAAATCCCCACATGACATGGTAGGTGCATTTTGGCTTTTGATGAGGTTAAGGCAGACATTTACTTAATGCTGTTCGACCGTTTTGTCTGTTTTCTTCTGTGTATGTTTCTTTGATTTCACGATTTAAGATCTTTAGGTCCATAAGCAGCCCTGAAAATTACTTAAAAGATGTATTCATTTCTCATTCAATCTGCTCCACTTAAGCAATATGCTGCATTTGAAGGATTGATGTTGCTCATTTTATTCTTTGTAACATTGCTTCCTAGTTGGTCCTGAAAAAAAAGGCGCACTGAAGTTTTCAGACTTGACATGCAAAGTGGGACCTGTGCAATAAGTTCATTACTTCCCTTGTTTGTGTTTGTGTCCACACGGATGTTGTGAGCATTTGATATATTAATCTACTTCTATATATACTCTCCAGGATCTGATGGACAGAATAATGTCACTTCTAAATGATGAAGAAAGTAAGTAGTTCAGCAGCATTATTGATGTGTTTAGCTGAAGGCCTATAGGAGTGTGGAGTTCTCTTTGAATTCATCTCTGGGCAGTTAACTTCATTAACTTACAGTGATCCATATTGTAACTTAAACTATCTTCACAGCGCCTGGTATCCGTCATCCAAATAAAAATGTTAGTGCAAAGAAGGCAATAACAGATGTTATTGATGGTGTTTACAGGTGCAGCTTTCTTTTATATTTAACTACACATTTATTGTGATCACACTGATTTCACATGCATTTGTAGTTTTCTTAGAATTGGCCCTGCTATACTTTGTTGGCCAAACACATTATTCGTCTTTAATTATGCGTTTGGTGGACTCTCGTGCTGCAGAAATATGGAAAAGACAGAGGTTTCTAATTTAGAAGCAATAGAGGATGTGTGTATAGATATAGGTGGTGCTATGCCTAAAGAGGAAGCTGCAGATGAATTTATTTCAGACGGGCCAATCCACTGTCCTTGTGGAAGTTTAGCTACTACTGAGTTCATGATACAGGTTATAATAATATGTTATTTGCTTAGGCATTTGCATATATAAGTTGGTTTCATTACATATTACTGATTTTTTCCTTCATATTTACCCACTCCATCAGTTACTATTTTACTCCCATGTGCCATTATTTGTTTTCTCCTAGGTTTTACAAATTATGCAATTTTATGGGCCAAATCTATTACGCACCTGCCTTACTGAACATATCTGTTAAGTGTTGGATTTTTCTCTTACTGTTGGATTTGCTATGTGCAGTGTGTAGATCCTGATTGTCAAGTGCAGCAACATTTTTGTTGCGTTATTGTTTTGGAGAATCCTACAGATACCTTTCCTTCATTACCACCTAAATTTTATTGTGAAGTGTGTCGAATCAAACGAGCTGATCCGTATGTATCATACATTTCTATCTCAGTAACTCACATATAAGTTGTAAATAATTTATAATTTGATCAGTTCTTATGATACATTTCCATCTCATTAATTCATATGTTGTACATTATACACAAGTCGTTATTTCTTTAGTTGGGCCTTGATATCTTTACTGTAAACCAGTCCTTAATTTTACATTCAATGGAATAACCACAACTATCATGTCCTAGTACAAAAATAGATTGTTGGATAATTATTTTTGTAATATCTGACAAGCATAAGCAGAATTCACTACTCTTAGCAAGTCAGTTTTCCATGAGGAAAGTATTCTAGATAATATGCATTTTACTTTCCTTGTTTATGCTTTTAGATTGAGTCTGTGGCATCAGATTGCGTGATTTTCTAGGCTGATACATTTGAACCCTAATAATATATCACTTCTCTCCTTTTGTTATTACTTCTGTTACAAGGAGTGTGTGAGGAGCATGTACTGCTTTCGTAGAGGCATCCTTCAAATAATCTCATTCTTTTCAACTTTGACATTTCCCATGTTATGTTACAAGGTTATTTAGCAAATCTGCAGATTCTTCTAATGTTTTCATCAATACAATATTTTAACCTTTTCCATGGCACCTAGAAATTTAGGAACTATTCAACTGGTGCTTCTAGATTTTGAACTCATTACTACGCATTTAATGTTTAATTGTTTATTTGGAAATGAAGAGGCTCTAGTTGAACATTTTTGTCGCAGTTTCTGGGAGCCTCTGGTACAATTATTCTATCCTATGAAGTTATCTATTGCAGACATTCCAACTGATGGGTGAACTCTCTCTCTCAGTAATCATGTACTGCTGATGAAAAAAAATAATAGCTATTTTTTGCATCATGTGAGTACTAGTTATTTGTTCTAATTTAATAATCGTTCTTAACCTCGGTATCGATCATTTTTTTCACAGTACAAATCCAATGCAGTTTGTGGAAAAGACTTTTCAACTAACAAAATCAGTTAGAAATTACTTAAAAGAGACCAGTTGTGATGTCCAGGTGGGTTTAAGATACATTGGAACATTTGATTGAGGGTTCTTTTAGTTATTTAAAAGTAATTCTTTGCATACAGGCTTGGTGCATCCTTCTCAATGATAGTGTTCCATTTAGGATGCAATGGCCACAGTATGCAAATTTACAAGTTAATGGTATGCTCATGTCCTGATCTCTTGCCTCACTTACTAATGCTTGACTTATACAAGTACTAAGTGGTTTGCTTTATCATTTTAGTCACTTGCTTTCTCCTGTGTAAGTGTTGTGATCTGAATTACAAGCTTTAACCCGGTTCTTGGGGCATTGCATAAGTAAAGAATCATGGCCACAAGACTTAAGGTTGCATCTGTAGAAGGGATGGAAATGGAAGTGAGAAGTCACCTAAGTTGGCTTCATTTTAATTCCCTTTCTCATTGCCAAACCATCCAATCCCAACTAATGTGTTTTGAAATAGGTTCTACATCCCAATAATTTATTTTTGGCTTTTGGTTATGTTGAACTTTAACTCAAGTTACATATAATAGGCAGGGTTTCACAACTAAAAGGTCAACCTTCTTAGTTGGATGTGGCTCTTGCCATTATATCTAATACTTTGTACTTCAACACTCCCCTCACATATAAGGCCAAACTTCTACACGCGGACCTTAGCAGGCTCCTCATCTATATATGGACTAGAGATTGATATGGGGGCAATAAACAGGCCACATGTCCAAATTCCTACAAGCCCAAATCAAATTGGTTCTGATACCATGAACTTTTAAAATCAATTTACATATATTAGGTCAGGCTCCATAACTAAAAGGTCAGCCTTATTAGTTGGGTGTGACTCTTGCCTTTATATGCGACTTTTTTCCCTATTTTTATTTGATGCATGACTTTATACTTCAACAGGTTCTGGTGGCAAAAATCCACATGATAACCTTGCATTCTCATATTTTGTAAATGCCACTTAATTTTATAGGTATGGCAGTTAGAACAGTAAGTAGACCAGGATCACAATTGCTAGGTGCTAATGGTCGTGATGATGGTGCATCAGTAAGTGTCTTTTACCTTTCTTTTCTTCTTCTTATATTGATTTACATCTTAACATATAAATATCCCAGGCATTAGATGTATAAACATTGTATCCTTGGCAGTTTCTGTTCTAAAATGATTCTAGTTCTCATTTTTCCTATCAGATTTTAGTTCTCTTTTGTTATTGTCTTTAATGTGTCTGCACCAGATTAAATTACACATCACGGAGGGAGTTAATAAGATTTCTTTATCCGCATGTGATTCTCGCATTTTCTGTTTTGGTCTCAGACTTGTAAGAAGACGTACTGTTGAAGAGGTATTTTTTTATACCTATTTTGTTTATAAGAGACAATTTGCTTCTATCTCTTCATGTATCAATGTGATTTTAACTTTCAAGTTGAGAATGTTAATTTGTTTATGCGACCAACTAGCATTTTCTGCAATAGGTATAATTGTTATGCCCTTTGTTTCTTAATAATTGGAGTACATGGTTTGCCATTTTCTGCTCAAGGTTCTCAGCATGATCCCCAAAGAGACAGATGGTGAACGATTGGAAGACGCACTAGCTCGTATTCTTCGTTGCACAGGTGGTGGGATGGCCACAGCAAATGAAGACAGTGATAGTGATCTAGAAATCATAGCCGACTCAATTATGGTTAACCTTCGCTGTCCTGTAAGTGATTTTAACTTATGTGCCCTAACTTTGCTGTGAAGGAGCTGATGGTTTCCACTTATGTTCAATAATTTGAAAAACTCTTGAAATTAGTATCGAGATGATTTCAAGATCAATGTGCTTATATACCTCAGTGTCAACCCGTTTTCATGTCTTGTGGAAATGGTTTATGACATCTCCACCTGTGATTTTTATCTATCTTTGTGTTTTGTAGTTGTTTTTCTCTTGATTTTATGTACATGTAACTGGCAGCTGAGTGGCTCTAGAATAAAAATAGCTGGCAGGTTTAAGCCTTGTGTACACATGGGATGTTTTGATCTTCAAACTTTTGTGGAGCTAAGCCAACGCTCTAGAAAGGCAAGTTATGATTTGTAATTGTTTACCGCTTGTTAGCATGATATAATGATTTTTTATTTATTAATGTGGGTAAAAATTTCAAAATGTTTGCAGTGGCAGTGCCCCATTTGCCTCAAGAACTACTCTGTGGAGGACATAATCATTGATCCTTATTTCAATCGCATCACAACTATGGTAGTGTCTGCACTGCACATCCTGAATTCATAGGAGTTTATGTAGCAATTGTATTAACTATTTCCTGATGAGACAGATGCAACACTGTGGCGAGGATATAACTGAGATATATTTAAAACATGATGGTTCTTGGAGTGTGAGGACCAATGGTGAGTCTAGTGATCTTGCTCGGTGGCATTTGCCCGATGGTTCTATCAGTACAACAAATAATGTCGTTTCTTATTCGGAATTCTCAAACCTGGTTGGGCAAGCTTCACATGGTGTGACAGTGAGCAGTGGTGGAGATGTTGAAGACCCAATTACTAATCAGGGCAATGAGATAGATTTTATTCCTAGTCATTTTGATCCTTCACTTGGAACTTCAAACAGAAACTTACCATCCTCAGGAGATGCTGACATCATATTTCTCAGTGATTCAGAAGATGAGAATGTTCCATTGGTATCTCCAGATCCTATTCGCCCAACTGCCCCTGTAAATGGCAATGATTTAGACCTAACTCTCGATGCTGGTCTAAGCTCTTCTTTGGGTCTCTTGAACAATACAGCATTACCTCAATGGCCATACCTTTCTGGTGCACATTCAAGTTCTGGGCTGCAACTATTTGGTGGTACGGGTTCAGATATCATTGATGCTTTTACTAAATTGGAGCATGCATCAGTTTCATGTTCTGAAGAGATGAAAGGTTACACATTGGCCCCAATGTCCACTGGTGGACAGGTCCTTGATTATTCTGTGGACATGGATGGGGGATTGGTTAATGTTTCATTGCCATTTGTTGGTGATGATGATCCCTATCTAAGAAGCTTTCTTACCACAGAGCCAGCTACTGTTAAAGTTCAGTCTGATGATGATCTGCAGCACCAGCCTTCGGTATCAAATGTTATCGACAGTGCAGATTGGATTTCTCTTAGACTTGGTAATAATGGTGAGGAGGATGCTGGTGCTCATCCTGAATATGCTTCTGCAGACAATCTGAATGTGGCAGGTATTTTTTTCCTAGGGGGAATTACCAAAATGTGCCCTTTTCAATTGGTCACATGCGGAAAACTGCAATTTTGAAAAAATGTGCTGAATTTTATTTGAAGCCAAGAATTGTGGGGTACCTGATATTCATTCAGTCAGCTGATGTGATCTTAATTTGTCTTTCATCAGATGAAACTAAAAGGACGATTCCTAGCAAACTGTCAGGTGGTCCCTTCCTATTTCCTCGCCAACAGAGGTCGGCTAGACGTGCACATCTCTCTGCAGATTCAGACTGATTAGAATGAAATGGACCTTGCTCCGGTAAACAATATCAAGGTATCGGCTTCCTTCATTTCCCCACTTAAAGATATTTACCTGCTAAATGCTAATAACTAAATTCTTACAAGACATCATTGGTAACCAATGGGTAATTTACTTCCTCTTAAGGAAAGTAAACACTTATCTTGAAAAATCCATTTTAGGCAAGTATTATTTTGGAACGTGGTGTGTAATAGTAAACATTAGCCTTTTGGGTGGCAAACAATATTAAGACTTTCCCTTAACGTAGTCATGTTGTCGGAGTTTCACATTGAAAAGATGTAAATCAAAAGAATAACTTAACTAGCAAGTCTGAGTTTTCACCTATCAATCTGAGCTTGTAGGTGAGTTGGGTTTACACATATGTTCTAAACATTATAAATGGTAGATTAAAGTTGAAGCCAGTTGATGAAATCTCAAACAGTTCCTCAAATGATTGTATCTATCTTTGATTGACATCAGAGAGTACAATACATGCACTCACACATTTTATTTTCCTTTTCAGGGAGTTTGATGATTGATTCCATGCGTCGCTGTTGGTCCAATACCTACCGCCGGAATTGCTACCATTGTCGTTTGTGCGCTTCCTGATGGTACCTGGAACACGTTGCCATCTTTCTCATAAATACAGAAAAAAATACACGGTTTTTGTTAATTCTGTCGAACCCCATGCAAAAAACTTGACCTCAACTAACAGAAACCGTGGTTTTCTTGTACATATGAGAAATGTGAGAGTGTGTTACTAATAACTAATAAGCCAGCACATATATAGTGTTGTAAAATTAAAAGGAGTTACCCCTCAATTTGTGTCCACCTGTATTTTGTTGATCTTGTTAGAATATAACTGTAATTCGGTATTCAACTATCAATTTAAGCTTTTAATTGAATTGGTTCTCTAATATGGTATCAGAGCTTGGCATCTTACGGATCCGGATTCAAACTCAATTCTCTACAAAAATTCTTATTTATTTTCAATTTATCAAATTTACCCAAAATGAGCTAACTCTTATCTCTCTTCTCAAATGGACTTGTCTTTCATGCAACCAAGTAGAGAGCATGTATTGTATCTCTTTTAACCATATGATTCCCACTAACTCTCGAACTATTATTGTTTAATCCATCCGACTATTCTAGCCCATCAACTCCTCAAACCCTATATTTTATTTCCCTTCTCTCTCGTATTGTTGTTGCACCTGAATGTCGATGTTGTTCTGACGGCTTGGTTGTTCACGAGATCGTCTTTCTTCCACATCGTTATGCTTAATGTTCGATGGCAGATGGAAAGGCTTCTCACAATGCGACGATATCGTGTCTTCCCCTAGTTCTCTGCACGCACGCGTCTAGAGCTCCGCGTCTCTAGTTCCGAGATCTGAAACTTTGCGTCATCATGTATCTGGACCTGTTTCTCTTCGTCCGAAGCTCCCAATCCTCACTATCTTGATTTTTCTAGTTAAAACCAAAATTTCACCGAAAATCAACCAATAAAAAATCAAACATTAGTCGACAATCCATTCCGACGCTATAATGAAACAATAGAAACCTTGGTTCTATATCAAATATTCCTACTCGATCCGGTTGGTTGGACCGTACCGGTCCACATGCACGCTTAAATCTCGAAAACATTACTCGCGCAACTGAGCTTTATTCGAAGATAAATACTTGAAAGAACGTCATGTCCCCGCACTGTACTAAGGTCAATTACCAAATCATAACCCATACTTTTGAAAATGTATCAAAATTTGTTAAGTGAGACTGACGCCGTGAAATACCAGTCAGATGTTTGTCACGTGCTGTAAAACTTTTCTAAAATAGAAACTTCAACTTTTCGTTTATTCTCAAATCATAATGTAAACCTTTGGTTTATTCTCAAATCATAAGGTATATTTTTTTGTTTATTCTCAAATCATAATTTGGAACTATCAACTTTTCCTGTTATTCACTAAACGACCGTTAAATTTTTAACCAGAAAATGTCAAAATTACGATCAACGTTACTACATGACAATTTACATTTATTTGGATTATGATTTAGTAATAAACGAGGGTTTAGGACATGAAATAACCCCTGAACACTTGAGGAAGATTATCACGGAGACAGAGCACTCCTCCGTCCCGTTGAGGTTCAATGGCAAATGCTTCGCAGCCATGGCAGTCGAGCACGTTCGGGTCTCCATGGCCCGATTCAAACGACGGCTTGTTCTACAACGACGTCGTTCGTCCCTCCGATTCCGGTCATCTCCGTTCCCCTAACCTCACTCCATTTCTTTTCCACTTCCATCGACCAGTCTGTTTGGTTCGTTGATAGAAAATCGAGAACAGTTTCGATTCTCCATGTTTTGGCGATTTCAATTTCATTTCTGGGAGTTGTTACTTTCAATTTAATCAGTGTTTTTTCCTGTTTGATGTTTGTAGAATCGACACTGATCGAGTTTTACTCAAGCAAATACAAGAGCTCGGCTCCTCTTCAAGGGTAAGCCATTGATACACAAACTCATAGCCTACAGTGAATTTAATTTGATTTTTTTGTGTGTTTTCTGTGCTTGTTTGGTTTAAAATCAAACCTTGCTTTTTGTTCATTGTTTGAAAATTGAGGATAGAGGCATGATAGAACTATTATTCAGCTAGATAGAACTAAGTTTGTGTATTGAGATTCAGGAAAAGAAACCACATAAATGGTTATATATGTTTTTTTTTTCCCAATAAGCATGTGTTAGATTATATGGACGGATTGCGTTTTTTGACACTGATTACTGAGCAGTTGGCTGCAGCGGATTCAAAACGGGCAGGTTTGATTATTCAAAAGATCTTGGAATTTTGAAGTTTTGGAGTTTTAGAGATGAATTGTGTGGTCACGTGGTATTGGATCTGTCTGCTGGTTGCAGATAACGATTGATGGTGAAGTTGTTACAGATCCTAATACAAACCTCAGGTAATACATTCAGATAGTTCTTGATCAAACCATTCCATGAGAACCCTAAGTCCATTGAGTTATTGCAGACCTGGTTTGCAACTATCCTATCATAGGCTGCCGTGGAAAGAGCCTGATGCTCCTTACTGGCTTGAAGTTTTGTATGAAGATGATGTTATGGTAAATGCCCTCTAATTGATTATGTCTTTCTTTTCTACAACACATGCATCTAAAATTATTTGTTTCATCAAAAGAAGTTTACGGTAATACTTATAGTTGGCATTTTCAGTACGCTAACATTCTGACAAACCTATGTCAGACACTTCTGTGTCCTTTCATAATAACAACTTGGTTCCTAAAGTGGGTCTTCGAAATTAAGAGAAGTTAATATTATTTTAGTTTTCTTGGAGTGCAAAGTTGTTCATTTTCACCTACTGTAAGCTTTGTGAATTCCCGCTGATATGAAATTATGATCATTTATTTAGATTGCATTGAATAAGCCTTCTGGCTTACAAGTTTTACCTGGAGGATTATTCCAGCAACGAACTGTTTTAACACAGCTCCAATGGCGGGCAGGCAAGAATTCTCACTTAGCGCAGCACGAATCACATCCTGCCCCTGTTCATCGCCTGGGACGGGGCACCTCAGGTTAGCCCTGCATTTTGGTACTAAGTAACGATTAATGACCGGAATTCATTGCTTTATCTTCGTGAAATTTAAAGAGCAATAATATGAATCAACTGGAGAGTAAGGAATGATGGCTGATGCCAGCTAAGTTATCATAGACAGTGCTTTATGTGCCTTGAATATATAGTAACCATATAAACAGGACCAAACATGTAGAGATAAAATGCAATCTCAATATATCTATATATTAGAAGCTTCAACATCTTAAAGAGACTGATCTAGACGGACATTGTAAATTTTGTTTAAAACAAGCCATTTATACAGGGTCGGGCTTCCACAACTAAAAGGTCATGTAATGCAGATGGGTGAATGTTGTGCTACTTTCTAGTTAATTCATATCTTTCTAGCCATCATGTGTTCCCTTCTGTTTGATGCCTTCCCAACTTAGTTCTACTCTCTTTTCTTTCTTCTTATTTTATTTTGGATATATCAAATAAATGAAATAATAATTTAGTATATCCTGATTAATCTCCATTATGTTATTTCAGTTTACTGTTTTATTTATCGATTCTAGGAATATTACTTTGTGCAAAGACAACGATGGCTAAAACTCGCATTTCAGCATATTTTGCTGATGGGACATCTCTCATCAAAGACAACAGGTAAGGGAATGAATAACAAACATTTTATCTTTCAGCTGCCCAACTTCTAATTGCCAGTATCAGAATGAGACAAAAGTTTATCTAGTTTTATACCATGAAATATCAAGTTATTGGACTTTGATTATGGTTAGTGAGGATCACATTTTTGGTTCCAGTGTTATATTTGATACACGTCAAGTTATCAGCTAAATGCCCTTTTTACTTTTAAATGCAATTACTCGTTTCTCTCTCTATCCCAGTCCAGGCTAGAGTACTTCCTTCCAAATTGTGAGATCTAGGTTATCTATTGGATAGATGCAGATATACTAGAAGTGGAAGGCTGGCCTAATTGTCACTCATTTGATGAACCTGTTAAGGACCATCATTACCGTGCCAATAATTGATTAACAGCCAGGGTTTCATATTTCCTTAGCTCAACTAGATTGTTTAGGGGGTCTGATCTCAGTTGGTAAACACGTGTGGGAAATGATAACCGAGTAATACCCATTTTGCACAATGCTTCTCAGTTTTAGTCAAAAAAATGATTTCCTGTAAGCGTACAATCCCTGTGTTTTCAGAAATACAAACATGGAGCTGGGTACAATGCGGAAAATTACAAAGATATACCGGGCACTTGTGAATGGGATTCTTATTGAAGATAAGGTAACACTATATAATGACTATTCTCCTTTTCTTCATGTGTACTCTGTTTTAATTTTTACATATTTGGTATGGCTTATGCATGCACTTAGGGTGATGGCTGCAACAAGGTATCTACAGTCTATGTTTGTGGATCCCCTTACGCTTGGCCTGAATATTTTCATATTAAACCCTTGTAAACATCATTCTTATCTGAATAGGATTAAATCAGTTATTAAATGCTTATTCTAAGAGGGGACCCTAACAAAAACTTAAACATATCATAGTATGATATGTTTAAGTTGCTTCACCATCTGAAGCATGATATTGGTGGGACTGCATGTCACCAACTGATAGAAGTGTTTCCATCCATTTCCTCATAAAATCTGCAAATAAGGAAGTGTATGCAATTATTAGCTGAGTCAATTAAACAATCATTGTGTAATTAGGTTGCTTAGGATAGAACTAATATGCAATAGTATAATCAGGGACATACCAGGCACATATAATTTCCTTGACGGTAAACAGGATAATAATAGCTTACTAAGAAAGTGGAAAGATTGGTTTTCACGGTTGGTTGAAACAGTGAACATTCTTCTCAGCTTTACTTGACACCACATATGGTGTCAGTGTGTCTAGTCACAAATCTATGCCTTTCTTCTCTTTGATTCCATGACCTTCATGTTTATTGCTTCTCTTAGTAATTGTTTCTTGTACATCATAGGTTATCATTGATCAGCGGATCGGAACAGTTAAATATCCCGGGGTGGCTAAAGGGCTGTTTGTTGCTTCTCTCGCAGGTTAATATTCCACGACCTTTTTTTTCCCTTTGTTTAAGTTTGATATAGCTCATGCACTCAGGTCTATCGTCAATGATGTTTCCATTATGCCTTTCTAGTCACCTATTTTATCGATTGCTCTATTTATCCTTCATATCATGTCATGGGTATATTAAGTTTCTACTGCATAACCTATCCAATCATACTTTGGTGGTAACTCTTACCAGGGAAACCAGCTCTAAGCAAAGTTGATGTTCTTGAGAGAGACATACAAGGAAATCGCACATTGGTACAGGTACTTCATCAGGCATACCAGTTCATGTCACCATATCCATTTGTAATCTATTTTATGTCTAAAATCATCATCTTATCAAGTTTACTTCTGTAACATAATGTTAGCAATGAAGGCATCTCTTTTTACTAATAGCAGTGTAATTACTGGTTCTATTGGTGGTCTTTTTGGTCATTTGATGCCTTTACACTATCGGTTATTTCTTGTGTTATACAGGTTGAGATTCAGTCGGGTCGACCGCACCAAATCCGCATTCATCTTGCATACATAGGACATCCTTTGTGGGGTAAAGTTTAATATCATTTCTTATTTTTATTGCAGTTTGAATATTGAGGAATCATAGGTTGAGTATCACCCTCGCTGAGTGGAAATGCTACACCAAATCTACATTCATCTTGTACACATATGATAGGACATCCTTTGTTGGGTATATAGTTTAATATCAATACTTCTATAGTTCTTAGTTTTTGTTGAAGTTTGAAAATGAAAAGGTTGAGTTATCACCCTAGTAGAGTGGAAATTTTTCTTCAATCGGCCAGGAGAAGTTCAGATGCGTATTTAGACATGTGCATTGTTTTTACTAGATGGGGAAAACATAAGATTATTACTGAGAAATGAGGGAAAAGGGATCTAAATGCAAAAAAGTATGTGAAGTAAATAAAGTTTGAGATAGAGAATTCACAATGAATTGTTAAAGCCCCAAATTTTGTAAAGATAGAAATGTCATGAGTAGCATGTTCCTCTTTACTCTTTAGGCTCTTGCTGTCATTTCTCTTGGTTTGTCAGTGTCTTTACATCATACTAGGAAGTAGGAAGATGATATTATCGTTGGAATAGCTGGCAGAACCTTTATTTTTAAAAACCAATTGCATTTTAGGAAAACCAGAAGATTGAATGAGAATTGGGTGAGAAGTTGCCTCCCGAGCAAATGTAGTTCAGTAGAAGTTTAAATTTTGATCACTTCGTTATTTGGATTATGTTTGTCATACGACATTTCCGTTCAAATAATCTATTCCAGCATATATAACTATTCAATTTTGCTGCTTAGCAGGTGATCCCCTCTATGTTGTTGGTGGCCAACCAAAGTGCTTTGATTCTGAATTAGTAGATGAAAGTTTTGCACAAGACGGGTATGGAATTTTTTAATAATGAAGATTTCTTATTCTTTCTTTTGCTATTTTGTCCTCACTTTTTAAGTACTGAATTCATTTAAATATGAGAACTTTGTCATTGGACAATTGAGAAACCTGTACTGAGCCTCACACTGAAGGCTTAGTTTTGTCTTGTTCTCTAACCTTACATCTCTTGCTTATTTCCAGATAAAGTGGTTCTTGTAAAATAAGCACATTTATTCTTATCACATCATAGTGAGCCATGTAATCTGCTTTTGCAGTTTACATTGTAGGTCCAAATAGTAGGTCACATAATTATGAAGTCCTTAACACATGATAATGCATGCGTATATACACGACGTTCTTACTCTGAGGCATGAGCTATTCTATATAATGCTTCCATATATACATTAGGAGCCTTGCATTTACATTTTCTAGACTGAATCAAATTCTGCTAGACAATAATATACAAGGGGTAACTTCGCTAACACACCCTCGGCAACCTATGATTCTCAAAAACACAACGTATATGCGAGGGTTATCAGTAACACATTGAAAAGGTGGCTGTGTGTTCAGGATAAAACCGTCACCTATTCAGTGTGAATCCGTGAGTTTTTGATGAATAACGAAAGCTGACAGTGTGTTAATGATAATCCCTAACCTATGGGGGGGTTCCTAAAAATCAAAGGTCGTCGAGGGGGTGTAAATAACGTTTTCCCGATATACAATACTTTCATGCTGAAGTATTAGTCTGTTATGTTCTATGTAGAGGGTATCAAAGACCTACAAAACCTGTACCTGGGGACTGTGGCTACTACCTACATGCACATCAAGTGGTTCTTCCTCATCCAATATCAAATGAGGTAAGTGTAAGAATACACATTATACACAAGTTTTGCACTGAATAAATAATGCTTCTTGTTAGCTATAATTGTGTATGCCATTATATATTTCACATGAATCCTTTTGTTCCCTTTTGATATATTTCTTCTTTCTGTTAAATATGTATGATGCTCTCTTCAGAGCTGAACCCAAGACCTGAGAAATCACACAAACCTGAACTGTGTTTTTGTACATGTAGAAATTATGCAACCTTTTTGTATCAGCAATTATTTAAAGGGGTGAGTAACTTTATTAATACACCTTTGACGACCTTTGATTCTTAAATATGCACTGTAAAGGTGAGTGGTTATCAGAAACCCCCCGCCACCTTCGTTATTCATACCGCCACCTCGGATTTCGTCCATTTTGTTCCAAAAAAACCATTGATAAATGAGAAATGTGAATGTGTTCCTGATAAAACCATCACCTATTCAGTGTGAATCCGTGGGTTTTTGGTTAATAACGAAATGTGACAGTGTATTACTGTCACTGATGACCCTTCACCTTCAGGGCGTGCTTTTGAGAACCAAAGAGGCCGTCGAGGGGGTGTAAATAACATTTTCCCATTATTTAAATGTATCAAGATATGGGATCAAAACCACCCCTTATGTAGAAGGGAGGTATTACTTTGTCATTTGACCCAAAAAGAGTTCGTGAGATGTCCAACAGAAGTTGAAGAGAAATAAGGCTTCAGAGATATAAAACTGCATTCACCAGTTGGACAAGCGTTGTGTTAAAAATTATGCAACTTATAGCCATGATATACCAGGGCTCTCTGCTAGTCATGTAAACGAAACATAAGGCCATCCTTTGACTACTCAAAATTGCTTTGAGACCAAGATTGTAAAAAACGTTAGGTGGTGAGGACCTCTAAGCGCTAGGCGGGATTAGTCGGGGATGACCTCAAGTTTGCCTTGAGACACAAGGGCATGCCCTTCAGGATTATTTTACATTTATATCCTTATCTCGTTTGTGTCAACAATGAACTTGGCCAATGACTTATTTCGTGGCTCTTGCAGGTCATTAAAATCACTGCTCCTCTTCCAGCAATCCTCCAAACACGGGAAGAGACAAAACAAACAAGCCCCAATTAGTGTCTTGAGCCAATTAGTGTATCAAAAACACAGTTTAAGTTGTGATAACTTATCACTGATAAGTTAGGTGTATCTAAATGAGATTGTCCCTTTTGTTTAAGTGGACTTAACAGCCCACCAAATTGTTACTAGACCAGTCTGGGGAACATAAAAATCTTCGGACTCGGTATGCATTTTTGTGAATGTAGTTGATCGAATATGTAGTTTCTTTAACTTGTTAAACTTATTTTCTAGGGATAATTGCAAAAAAGACCATGAGGTATTTATGTTTTGCAAGTTGTATCACTCTTCTATGATGATTGGAAAAAAAAGTCTTGAAATTAATTGTCCGTTTGTTGTACTGTGTAATTTCATGTCATTTCTCTTAATTTTCCCTCTCTCTTTACCTGTAAAAACAAGGGATAAAAGTTAGAGGTGGCGATTTGAGATTTTTCTGTTTTTACTCGTTATTTTCTAAATTTAAAATTTGAAGAACAAAATTATCATTTTAAAACAAACTTACATAAACAAAATCAAAAGGGTACTAATTAAACTTCACGCTCTCGTGTGATTCTCTAGACATGTATAGCTCTAGCCCTATTCGCCCTAACCTCCCTTGTCGATGTTGCCTGCTACGCCACTCGCAACCTCGACTGTTGCGCCGTTGTTCCCCCTATCAATGACGATCACCACGCCCCATCCTCCTTCTACAATTGTTCTCTTCCCGGCTCCATTGATAACGCCCTCATATCCTTCTCCGGAGGTCATTTGTCCAATGAAGGTCAGGAAGAAGAAGAACCCTAAGACACTCTCCCCTGCCTTACCGATCACACTACCACTGTCGTTGTTGCCTCCAGCTGACCAAATGGTCGCGGAAGACTCGGATGTGGTGGTTTTCTCTCCGGAACTGCCACCACCAGACTCCGCTCCGACCAGACCCAGGTGAGGTCATCCTGTCAAGGTCTCCTCTCACCCACCGCCACAATCC